>PVKH010024958.1:0-13515 GCA_004027955.1 Chaetophractus vellerosus | reverse complement strand
TGTTCTTAAGGACGCTTAAGTCCGTAAGGCTCTCGTGTACCCTGCCCACCGCTGCGCATCGGGACGCCTGTGCCCGGCGGGCCAGTCGACTTGCTGTGCTCGGGGTGCCTGAGCCTGGCCAGCTTAGAGCCCTGAGCCAGCGAGCCGACAACCCCCCTTTTCCCCCTTCTTCCCTTTCCCACTGTTCCCCTTCGTCTCCTATCTGGCTTGGGAGGGCCACTTGGAGACCCCTTCGTCTCCTATCTGGCTTGGGAGGGCCACTTGGAGACCCCTTCGCCTCCAGATGGCTGGGAGGCCCCTCGGGGGCGGCAAGCCGAAACCCCATGGCAAGCAGGGTCGCCGCCGAACAACGCCGGCAGCCGGTCCCCGATCCCTGTGAGTAGTGTCATCGCCGAAAAGCACCGACGACATCCCATTAAAAAAGTAAATAAAGCAAAAGTATAGTACCAACAAAATTAGAAACTGAATTTCAAAGCAGGGAGAAGCAGAGATAATTAACAATAAACAGTCCATTACCAGAAAGTAGTTGAAAGCTGAAAAGTGGAAAAGAGATATGTTAAAAATTGAAAAATTTGGTCTCTTCTTAATACATGAATAATAATGCAATTACTTAACTAACAACTTCTTAAAAGTATGCCCATCAGCCCTTACCTAAACAAAGTCTGGTGTTCACTACCTTACTTGGCAGACATACATAGGAAAATAAAAGTTTAAATCAAAGAAATAGAAATAGAAATAGAAATTTCTTTTAGTTAATCTGCTTTGACTCTGTTCAAAATTATTCATTTGGTAACACTGTCCCAAATATTTTCAGCAAAAATCTCATGTTACTATCAGTCCTTAAAAATATCCAATATTAACAATATTTAGTTTAGATGTCATTATTTATTGTTGAGTTTTTTTTCCCAGGAATATAGAACAGAGAGTGTGTCATCAGCAGTTTGAGGTTTCAACAAAGAGTTTTCCCACACAATCTTATAAGAGTATTTTTCCACCATCTTAGTGATATCCAGGTGAGAAGTTATGTCTATAACAATCATATATTGTATGCTCATTCAGTGTTAATATATAATTAATATAGAGATAAGATGAGTTGGCATGAAAGGGAGGCATATTAAATATTTAGATTCTAACTTCAAAGAACTTACGATCCATTTAGAAAAGTTAAATGGACAAACAGAATTACTCATATATAAATATTTTGATGAGAAAATGTAAATAACATTGCTTGTCTTAGAAAATCACTGTTCTTCAAAGAAAAATCTAAGTTTTAGCTGAATCTTACAATTTTGTTATAAAGTCAAATTTTACACTCATCGTGAGATATTTCATTTATGTATTAGACAGTAAAATTCCAATATAGTTAGTGAATAAAAATCGTTTATATAATTCCTAATATTTGTCATCCAAATTAAGGGACAGTAAATTTTATAAATATGTATGCAACTATCAGAAATAACACAAATGGATAGATTATTATTTTATTCCTTATGAAAAGTCAGTATACCTGCTGCTTAATTAAATTATTTGCTGCATTAAGTGGCAATGCCAATGTACAGCTTCCTAAATTCTGAAAGCTATATAAGAAAGTATTAAAATCATGTTAACCACACAATTTCCAGGTTACTGGATGGATCATAAAATATCTTTCATCCCAGAATATAGCATTCTCAGATCGTTGACTTAACAATGCATATGGAATATATACTATATTTCAAGCATTGAGGAAATTTTGCTTTTGAATGAATAAAATTCTAAAATTATAGAGTAAGTTTACTAAATATTTATTTTTGAGCAAGTTATGTTAGAATATTTTCTTTTAAAAAATAAATTTCAATGCATTTAACAAACTAAGTAAGAACTTCTACATATAAGACCTAGGTTAAGCACTGAAGATATATAAAATGCAAATAGATTATAAAATTAACATCTTCAAGGGGTTGTAAGGAAAAATAAGTGGAAAGTGATTATTAGAAAAACAAAATTCCAATCACTTATAAAAGATGCAATATGGGAGCACCTAAATATCCAGTGGAATATAGAAAGGAGCATTGTTTGAGAGAGACCAGAATGATGGTTTTAGAATCCTGTTCTTCCAGCATTTAAGTGAAAACTTGAATGTGTATGAAATGACCATTCCCAGAGACTGCATGCCACATAATATTTAAAAGCCTGGGCTGTGAAGATAGGCAAATCATGATTCAAATCCTCCTCTAAATCCATTTCACTAATAGCCCTAAGATTTTTCACTACCACATGACCCCTTCATCATATTCACAAGGGTTATCAGAAGTAACCTGACCAGTCAATCCATTGGTTAGTAAAAAGTTGATTTAGTGCTATGTTGCCTGGTCTTTGTCCAACAGGGACAATGGGAAGTTCAATGGGAAAAAAGAGTACAGTCAGATTCTCTTTCTACCAGAGAGTCTTTGAACATGAAATTCAGAGGAATTTGAGCAGGTTTTGTTTTTGTAGTTGTTTTTCTTTAGGGGAGGGTGGAAAGATCAAGAGAATACCTCATAAAAATGGCATGGAAGTCCCATAGTAAATCCATGAATTAGTATTTGTTGCTGTTGTTATAAATTTATTATTATAATGATTATTAATATTAATATGTTTAACAGGGTGTCATATAACCACAATATAACTTACTTCTTACAAGTGCTTTGTATCATGATGAAGTTTCCTGTTCTGATTTCCATAAGACCCCATGGATCATGTGCATCTTCTTTCCATGAGATCTATTCTCTAGGTATTTTTTCAAAGAAAATTTAGATTAGAGAAAAGTTACTTTGAAAATATAGGGTATTCCCATATGCCCCACCCCTCCCCCTCTCACATTTTCCCCTATTAATTACATCGTACATTAGTGTGGTATATTTGTTACAATTGAAAAAATATTGAAGCATTGTTACTAACCCTGGGCTATAGTTTACATTATGGTTTATACTTTGCACTGTACAATTTTATAGGTTTTTAAAAAATGTATAATGGCCTGTTTCTGTCATTGAAATATCATGCAGGGGCCGGCTCGATAGCCCAGTGGATAGGGTGCCAGCATACCACATGGGAGGCCCTGGGTTCAGTTCCTGGGGACCTCTCCTAGTGGGCAGACCGCCTTGAGAATGGCAAGCTGCCATGGGTGGGCCAGAGCCGCTGTGGCAGGGCAAAAAGCTGCCACGGACAGGGCAAAAGCTGCCACGGGCAGGGCAGGTCGCCCGCCAATGGAGCGCAGCCAGCCACCCACGAACCGAAAGCCGGCTGTGAATGGAAGCAGAAGCCGCCCACAAGTGGGGAAAGCCGCACCTGCGCAGTGACCAGTCTCAGCGCGTCGCTGCAGCGGGGGGGGGGGGAGGAGGGGAAACATGTAATAAAATAAATAAATCTTAAAAAAAAAAGAAATATCATGCAGAAAAATTCCAATACCCTAAAAATTACCTATGTTCCACATATTCTTCCATCCCTTCCAAAAAACCCCTGTTAATCACTGTCTTTATATCAATGTTCTCAGTTCTTCTGTTACTGCAATAATAATAACTCTATTTGGTCCATGGTTGCATCTCCCCCTTATTTTTGTTTATTCCTCAGTCTTGAGGATTTTGGGATGGTGATGCCTGCTCTGTTTCACATTGAGAAGGGGCAGATGGAAGGAACTGTTTTGATTGCAGTTTTAGATACTCTTTGCTTTTTGGTATTGGGATTGTCCATCATCATCATGTTGTTTGTCCTGGGTGAGTCGGATGAACTGGAGCATAGGTGTTGGCTTCAAGTCGGCTGAGATTCAGTGCTCAACTGGCATATCAACAGAACAAAGAATTAAAGTCTCTCAGACACATATTTAATAGGTATAGTGCTAATTATAGATTTAAATAAAAGGGTAGAAAAATCATGTGTAGGGAGTTTATAAATGAGTCTAACTCTGTAACATTGGGCAAATTGGTTATCATATATTCCATGGTAAAGCCCACAAATGGGATGCTGATTTCATGGGTTTGAATGCCTTTCCTATAGTGTGCAGATGTCTCTAGAGCCCTCAGTTTGAGGCTTTGTTTACTATTGCAGTTAGTGAGATTTGTTTCAGATGGAAAGACCTCCTAACTCACTTGGAAATCTCTTAGCCATAAAATTTTCTTTGTATTTAATTTTTCCCCTTTGATCAAGGTCTTTTTCCAGATGCATCACTGATTGGCACTCTGTAATAATTTCTCAGTGCCAGGGAAGCTTATTCCTGGAAGTCATATCCCACAACAGTGGGGAGGTAGTGAATTTATTTGCTGAGTTTGGCTTAGAGAGAGGCCACATTTGAGTAATAAGGTAGTTTTCAGAAGGTAACTTTTAGGCAATAGATATTATTAGGCTAAGTACCAATTATACAAGAATACGGTCCATAAATAGAAGCATTAATATTGAGGGCTTGGAATATTTCTCTGTTTTCTTTTATTAGGCACTGCATATGTATTCTAGAGATTATTGCTATTCTCTTAGAGAATGTAGCAGTACTCTCCAGGATGGGAATTTGATATTTTCTTGTTTAATGTGTGGGTCTCCACCAACTGAGATAACACCCATGACCACATGAACATATACATTTCCCATGCCCCAGGTGCACCCTCCCCACATATCCCCCCACCACCACCCTGCACAAGTGACCCTACCCTGCCATAGTTGTCAAACAAGCTCTACCACAACTGTATTCTCAACCACAGCCCTCTACCTCTCCAGAGTTCACATGTACTTTCCTCCAGCCTTCTCCCCAGCTCTATAGATATGCCAACCCCCCAAACCCAACTCACACTCACACTCCCGCATCATCAACCCCATTCACATTGCCACACCCTCATCACCCTCATAAACTGAAAAATCTCCAACACTCATATTATCATAGGTTCTGTCCTGATTGAGCATCAGCTCACCACTCTCTACTCCCTTTCTATCTCCTGGTATCTTCCAGGCTCTACCTCTGTGAATCTGCTAAATATTCTTAGTTCATATCAGTGAGATCATGCAATATCTGTCTTTTAGTGACTGTTTTACTTCACTCTACATAAGCGTTTAGAGATTCATCTATGTCAGTGCATGGGTCAATACTTCATTCCTTCTTGCAGCTGAGTAATATTCCATTATAAATACATACCACATTTTGTTTTGCCATTCATCTGTTGGTGGACACTTGGGTTGCTTCCAACTTTTGGCAATTGTGAACAATGCCACATTTAAAATTGGTGTACACGTATCTGTTCACAATCCTGCTTTCAATTCTTCTGGTTATATTCCTAGTAGTGGAATTTCCGAATCATAAGGCAATTCTAGGCTTAGCTTCCTGAGGAACTGCTAAACTGTCTCCACAGTGGCTGTACCATTCTACATTTCAACCAGCAGTGGATGAGTGTTCCTATTTCTCCACATCTTCTGCAACACTTGTAGCCCTCTGTTTTTTTTAATACCCCCAGACTAATAAGTGTCAAATGATATCTCATCGTAGTTTTGATTTGTAATTCCCTAATAGCTAGTGATGTTGATCACCTTTTCATGTGCTTTTTAGTCATTTGTATTTCCTCTTTGGAAAAGTGTCTACTCAAATCTCTTGCCCATTTTTTAAATTAAATATATACATATATTTTAATTTTGTTAAAGATACTTAAATTATATAAATGTTACACAAAAAGTATAAGGATTTCCACGTGATCCACTTCCCACACCTCCCACACCCTCCCACATAAACAACATCCTTCATTAGTGTGGCACTTTTATTGCAATTGATAAAAGCATCCTGGGGCATTGCAACTGAGCATGGACTATAGTTCATATTGTAGTTTACACTCTCCCACACAATTCTGTAGGTTATGGGAAGATATATAATGGCCTATATCTGTTGTTGGAATGTCATTCAGTATGATTCCCAAGTCCTGAAAAGGCCTCTGTATTACACCTGTTTTTACCTGTCCCTGTCCCCAGAGCCTCCAGTGGCCACTGCCTCCACATCAATGGTGCAATTTCTGCCATCGCTAGAATCACAATGAGTCTATAGTAGAATACCAGCAAGTCCACTCTAGTCCATAGTTCATTCCCCAATCCTGAGGATTCTGAGATGGCAGTGCCCACTCCACCTCTAATTTAGAGGGGGCTTCAATTCCATACAGCCAATGGATGGGGCTGTCTTGCTTGTAGTTGTAAACTCTCTTGTTTCCTTGGTATGGTGGTTGTGAATCCTCACCTCCTTGTTGGTTGTCCTGGATGAGTCCAATGAACTGGAAAGTAGGTGTTGCAACCCGTTGAGGCTCAGGGGCCCAGCTGGCACATGGACAGCCCAAAGATTCAAGTTCTTGGAAGTACACCTACCAACGCCAGCACTAAGTATAGGTTCAAATAGAAGGGACAGATGAGCCATGTGTAGGGAAGCTGTGAGTCCAACTCTGTCACTCTCAGGAGCACAAACTCCAAAGTAGGGCCGACTGGCAAGGCACCAAACTCCACAGCTATTTTCCCTGACCATAGGACCTGGGTGTCTGCAGCAGCCTCACTATATGGGGTAGTATCCACTTTTCTTGCCCATTTTTTAAGTTGGTTGTCTGTCTTTTTATTTTCGAGATGTAAGTTTTTATATAGATATCTCCTGGATATTATGCCTTTAACAGATAAGTGGTTTCCAAATATTTCTCCCATTGAGTAGGCTGCTTTTTCACTTTCCTGACAAATACCATTGAAACATAAAAGCTTTTAATTTTGAGAAGGTCCCATTTTGCTGTTTTTTCTTTCATTGCTCATGTTTGGATATAAAGTGTATGAAACATTTCCTACTACCAAATATGGTAGATGTTTCCCTATGTTCTAGTCAGGGTTCTCTCGGGAAACAGAATCAACATGAGATATCTGTTAAAAATATAAGATTTTATAAGAGTCTCTCACGTGACCGTGGGGATACACAAGTCCAGGTCCCGCAGGCAGGCTGCAAGCCAGGGGCTCCGATGAAAGACTAATGAAGGGTCCTCGATGAGCTCCTGGGAGAAGTTCACTGTCAAATGACGAGCTGGGAAATTCTCCTCAAATGTTGAAATCAGTTCCCTTTTATAGCAGTCAACTGAATGGATAACAGCGTCATCCATTCTTGATCCAATCTTGCTGATTGATGCAGATGCAATCAGCCATCCATGCAGTAAACTCAATTAGCCCCGGGCTTGCTGGACCCAACAGCTGGGCACAATTACCTGGCCGAGTTGACACATTAGCCTAACCATCACACCCTACATTATCTTCTAGGAGCTTTAGGGTCTTGGTTCTTATATTTATTTCTGTAATTCATCTGGAGTTCATTTTTCTATAGGGGGTGAGATGGTGATGCTCTTTCATTCTTTTGGATATGGATATACAGTTCTCCAAGCCCCACTTGTTGAAGAAACTGTTTTGTCCTAGACAAGTGGGCTTGATGACCTTGTTGAATATTAGTTGGCCAGACATGTGCAGGTCTATATCTGAACTCTCAGTTCAGTTCCATTGGTCAGAATGTTTATTCTTGTGTCAATACCATGCAGTTTTGAACACTGTAGCTTCATAGTATACTTTTTTTTAAGATTTATTTATTTTATTACATATCTCCCCTTCCCCCCGCTGCGGCAACGCACCATGACTGGTCACTGCACATGCATGGCTTTCCCCGCTTGTGGGCGGCTTCTGCTTCCATTCACAGCCGGCTTTCAGTTCGCAGGTGGCTGGCTGCGCTCGATTCGCGGGTGACCTACCCTGCCCGTGGCAGCTTTTGCCCTGTCTGTGGCAGCTTTTTGCCCTGCCACAGCGGCTCTGGCCCGCCCATGGTGGCTTGCCATTCTCAGGGCGGTCTGCCCGCTAGGAGAGGTCCCCAGGAACCGAACCCAGGGCCTCCCATGTGGTATGCCGGCACCCTATCCACTGGGCTATCGAGCCGGCCCCTCATAGTATACTTTAAATTCAGATTGAATGATTCCACCAAATTTGTTTTTCCTTTTCAAGATGTTTCTCACTATTCTGGGTCTCTTAAATTTCAATTAAATTTGATAATTGGATTTTCAAGTTTAGTAAAAAGAAATGCTATGGTACATTTGTTGGGACAGCATTGAATCTGTAAATAAATTTAGGTAGGATAGACATCATAATGATATTTTGTCTTTCAATCAATGAACAGGGTATTTATCTAGGTCTTTGATTTTCTTAGCAATGTTGTGTAGTTATCTGTGTACAATTCCTTAATATCCTTATTAACTTTATTCCTAAATATTTGATTCTTTTCAGTTACTATTGTTGTAATGGTTTGAGTTTGATTTAATTATGAATTCCAAAAATACAGATTAGATTAAGTTTGTAAACTAATCTGTTCATCTGGGCATGATTAAGTTATGAGTAGGGCGTTAACTGCCACGTCAGTGAGACTTTAAGCCCCACCCCTCGGTGGGCGTGGTTTCAAGTATAAAAGGCTAGACAAGAGGCAGAAGCAAGCAGATTGAGCAAGGAGATTGAGAAAAGCAGATTGAGAGAAGCAGAGATTGGAGAGAAGCAGAGCAGAGCTTTGGAGAAGGAGACTTGAGAAGCAGTTCTGATGTTGGAGTGAGCCGATCGCTGGATAGACTACAGCTGGCCTTGTGGAGAGACGCAATGCAGAGAGTCTCATGATCTACAGCTAAACTTGTGGTGGAAGCAGAAGCTAAGCCCGGAGGGAAACGCAGCCCCGGGAACAGAGGAACCCGGAAGCCTGAGCCCTTGCAGATGTCGGCAGCCATCTTGCTCCAACACGTGGACTTTGGTATGGGAAGAAATTTATGCTTTGTGGCCTGGTAACTGTAAGCTTCTACCCCAAATAAATACCCTTTATAAAGACCAACCAATCTTTGGTATATTTCAAAAGGCACGCCTGTGGCTGACCAAAACAATTGTAAATGGATTTTTTTTCTTGATTTCCTCCCCAGATTGCTCATTATTGATGTACAGAAATGATACTCATTTTTGCATTTTGATCATATGTCCTACCACTTTACTGAACTTTTTTATCAGCTATAGAAGCTTTGTTGTAGATATTTTGAATTTTTTTATGTATAGGATCATGTCATCTGCAAATAGTGAATCTTTTACTTCTTCCTTTCCAATTTGGATGTCTTTCATTTATTTTTCTTGCCTAAGTGCTTGAGCAAGTACTTCTAAGACAATGTTAAAAAAGAGCAGTGATGGTGGACATACTTGTCTTGTTCCACATCCTAGAGGAAAATCTTTTGCCATTCTCCATTGAGTGTGAGATTAGCTTTGGTTTTTAATATATGCCCTTTACCATGTTGCAGAAATTTCCTTCTAATTCTATCTTTTGAAATGTTTTTTTTTTAATCAAAAAAGGATGCTGTATTTTGTGGAATGCATTTTCTGCATCAGTAGAGAACATTTTGTGACACTTTTCATTTGATCTGTTAATGTGGTGTGATGCATTACATTAATTAATTTTCTTAAGTTGAAACTTCCTTGAATACTTGTGATAAAACTCACTTGATTATGGTGTATAATTTGATTGTTGTGTTGTTGGATTCTATTAGAAAGTTTTTTTTTGAGGGTTTTTGCATCTAAGTTCATTAGAGAGGTTGGTCTTAAAGTTTCTTTTCTTATAGTGTCTTTATGTGGCTTTAGTATTAAGGTGATCTTAGAATCATAGAATGAGTTAGGTAATCCTCCGTCCTCTTCAATTTTTTTTTAGAAGAGTTTGAGCAAGATTTGTAGGTTTTTCTTGAATAGTTGGTTGAAGTCACCTGTGAAGCCATCTGGTCCTGGGTTTTTCTTGGTTGAGGAGTTTTAGATGACTAGTTCAACTTCATTACTTGTGATTCTTTTGTTGAGTTCTATTTCTTCTTTAGTAAATGTTGGTTGCTTTTATGTTTCTAGAAATCTGTCCATTTCATCTAAATTGTTCATCTTTTTGTTATATAATTTTTCAAAGTGTCCTATTTGATACTCTTTTTTAAAAAGATTTATTTTTATTTACTTATATACCCCCCCCCTTGCTGCTTGTGCTCGCTGTGTTCATTTGCTTTTTATTGAGTTTTTCTGTGTCTGCTTGTCTCGCCCTGCTGCGTCATCCCGCTGAGGCATCTCGTCGCGTGGCAGCTCGCCACACGCGGCTTGCCTTCACCAGGAGGCTTGCCTTCTCCAGGAGGCTCCAGGAACTGAACCCGGGGCCTCCCATATGGTAAACTGTAGCCCTACCAATTGAGCTACAGCCGGTTCCCTGATACTCTTTATTTATGTGAGGTCAGTGGTGATAATGCTCTCTTATTTCTGATTTTATTTATTTAAATCTTCTCCCTTTTTTCTTTTTTAGTTAAGCTAAGGGTTTGTCAATTTTATTAATCTTCTCAAAGAACCAGCTTTTGGTTTCATTAATTCTTTCAGGTATTTTTTTTCTTAATTTCCTTTAATCTCTAATATTCGTTATTTCCTTCCATCTGCTTGCATTGAGAGTAGCTTGCTTTTCTTTTTCTAATTCTTCAACATGTGCAGTTAGTTCTTTAATTTAGCTCTTTCTTCTCTTTTAATGTAAGAATTTAGGGCTATAAATTTCCCAGCACTGATTTTACTGCATCCCATAAATTTTGATATGTTGTGTTCTAATTTTTACTCGCTTTTAGGTAGTTAATGATTTCCCTGGAAAATTTCTCCTTGACCCACTGATTGTTTAAGAGTGTGTTGTTTCACTTCCATATGTTTATTTCTATTCCACTTCTCTGTCCCTTGTTGGTTTCTAGCTTCATTTTTTTGTGGTTAGAGTAATTACTTTAGATAACTTCAATCATTCTAAATGTGGTCTAACCTGGAAAATGTTCCATGAGCACTCAAGAAGAATATTTATCCTGCTGCTTTTTGGTGTAATGTTCTGTATGAGTCTTTAGATCTAGATCCTCTAACATGTTTTTCAATTACATTTTTTCTTTATTGAACATCTGTTGGGATGTTCCATTTAATGGAGATAATGTAATGAAGTCCTCCACTATGAGTTTAGAGACATCAATTACTCCCCTTAGTTTTGCCAGTATTTGCCTCAAGTATTTTGGACTTCTTGGTTAGGTGCATAACTATTTGATTGTTCTTTCTTCTTGTTTGAGCATCCCTTTTATTAATATATAGTGTCCTTATTTGTCTCTTACAATAGTTTTGCACTAAAGTTTATTTTGTCTGATATTAGTATAAATATTCCTGCCTTTTCAAATTACTGTATGCATGTAAAATCATTTTCCAAACTTTCACTTGCAACCTGTTTGTATCCTTGAGTCTAAGGTGACAGAATATAAATAGGTCATATTTCCTTATCCAGTCTTTCAATCTGTGTCTTTTGATTGAAGAGTTATTACTCTCAATATTCAATGCTATTACTGTATAGGTAGTACTTCCTTTTGCATTTTTTCTTTAGGCTTATATATGTCATATTTTATTTTTATCCTTTTAGTTACTCTTACCAATAATACTACTTTCTACACTGTCCTCCAACCCTCTCTCTCTTGGTTTTTTTCCTTTCAACCTGCAGAATTCCCTTTAGTATTTCTTGAAGGGAAGGACTCTTAGTGACAAACTCTCTCAATTTTTGTTCCTCTGTGAATATTTTGAACTCTCCCACATTTTTGAATGACAATTTTGCTAGATACAGAATTCTTGGCTGGCAATTATTTTTTCTTTCAGCAACTTAACTATGTCATACCGCTGCCTTCTTGCCTCCATGGTTTCAGATGAGAAATATGCCCTTAATCTTATATGTGATGAATCTATTTTCTCTGGCTGCTTTTAGGATTTTGTCTTTGTCTTGCACTTTTGACAATCTGATAACTATGTGTCTTAGGGTAGGTCTGTTAGGATTTTTTTGTTCTTGGAGTATGCTGCACTTCCTGGATATGTGTATCCATGTCTCTAATAAGTTTTACAAAATTTTCAGACATTATTTTCTCAAACACTCTTACTGCCCCCTTTCCCATCTCTTCTACTCTGGGATGCCCATATTGCATATGTTTGTGTGTTTCATAATGTCATTTAATTCCCTGTGTCCTTGATGAGTTTTTTTTTTTTCAATTTTTATTCTCTTACTGTTCTCCTATATGTGCAATTTTGGATGTCCTGTCTTCTACTTTGCTAATTCTTTCCTCTGCCTGTTCAAATCTTTTGTTATGTGCTTCTAGTGTATTTTTAATTTTCTTGCATTGTGCCTTTCATTACTGTAATATCTGCTACCTTTTTATGTATGCTTACAATCTCTTCTGCATGTTTCCCCAGTGTCTTCTTGATATCCTCTATTTCTTCCTTCATTTCATTGAATTGATTAAGGATATTTGTTTAGAAATTCTTGCTTAGTTGTTCCATGCTGTGTGTCTCTTTCTGCTTTCTAGTTTGTTCATTAGTTTGGGCCATGATTTCCCATTTTTTAGTATGGCCTGTAATTTTTTGCTGATGTGTTAGCATCTGTTTATCTTGATGTGTTTATTCAGTTGGATAATTTCTCTTTCTAGTCTAAGGTTTTATTTTTGTTTAGTTTTGTTGTGAGTTCTCTTTATCACTTGGTTCCACTTATTCTATTTCCTTGCAGTTGCCTGTGCTCAATGGAAAAAATATTAGAACAAATAGAGATAGACAAATTAAACAAAAAAGGGAAAAGTAGTAAACAGGAATTAAAATTTAAATGCTGGAAAAAGAAACAGGAATAATAAATAAAATAAAATAATAAAATATTAAAAATCCAAATAAGTGAGAAGAGAAGGAAGAAAGTAAAAACATGGTCAGACAGGAAGAAAAGAAGATGGAAAAATGAAAGAAAGAAAAAGAAAGGAGAAAATTAAAAAGATGGGAAAGAGAAAAAATTAAAAGAAGGTGAAATAATAATTGTAATAAATGAAAGATTAAAAGGGAAGAAAAGGGAAAAAGAAATAAGGGGAAATAATAACAAGATAAATGGGAAGAGAAGAAAGAAAAAAAAACAGGAGGAGAAGGAATGAAAATAATGGAGAAGGGAAGAAAAAATCAAGAAAAACAAAACAAAAGAATAAATATCTGGATCTCCCTCTCAGACTACCTGGGTTGACTAGGCTTCTCTCTTCTCTGGCTTTCTGTTTTAGCCACTTGATCACATACCCCCTCCAAAAAAGCAAACAAACAGAAACAGGCCTCCCTCTCAGTCCACCAGTGACTCACTATTCTACTCCTCTCCAGCTGCTATTACTGGCCAATCACCCCACAGCCAGCCTCTCCACTAGTACCTGGAGAAAGGAAAGAAAAAAAAAGACTTAAAGTGAAACCCTCCAGATACATTCCCTCAGCTCTCCCTGTTCCTCTCTGGGCTCTCCCCTACTCTAAGCAGCATGCACACAGGCCCACCTGTGGTATTGCTCTTCAGCAGCTCCTGTCTCTCTTAGAGCTGGTTGTGTGGTTCCTCTACCCCCAGAGCCAGCCTGTTGGTTTCCTTTCCCCCTGGGCTGGCTGGTATGCTTCCTTTTTCTCTGGGGCCAGCTGGGCAGCTCCCTATTCCCCAGTGCC
>PVKH010024957.1:0-13514 GCA_004027955.1 Chaetophractus vellerosus | reverse complement strand
CACGTCAGCTCTGCCCCGCCCACGGCAGCTTGCCTTTCTCAAGGCCATCTGCCCGCTCGGAGAGGTCCCCGGGAACCGAACCTGGGGCCTCCCATGTGGTATACCGGCGCTCTTTCCACTGAGCTATCTAGCCGGCCCCATAACAACTTATTAATAGCTATAGCTGATCAAATTTTCAGTCTCGCAACACTTACCCAAAATATATACTGCCACTAACAGAACTGTTGCAATTATGCATAATGCATTGGAAATTAGTATGATAAATATGTTTTTTATAAAACCAGAATATCAAAAAAGAAAGAGATGGGGGAGGGGCAGAAAAAGAGAGAGAGGAAGCTTATATGAAAATGTGAAACAAACACTGAGAACCTTGTCAACAATGGAGTAGGGTCTAAAAAATCACCGAGACATAGGAAGAGATTTTAAAATTGGTAACTTTCAATTCACTTAGTTAACTCCAAACATGCCACTTGTTTCCAACTTGTTTCTTATCTTCTGTCTATATCATCCACAGCATTTGTCGCATGTGACAGAAAAGCCAAGGAACCTGAGTATTGCCAGTCAGCTAGACTGGAAGAAAGCAAGCCTTATAGCCTTTGAAACTGTGAGCCAATAAATTCTTGCTATTAAGCTAAACTATTGTGTAGTATTTTTCATAGCAGGAGGGAAACCAAAATTGCTTTGGGTACTGGAAAGGGGGGTGCTGCTCTTACAAATACCTGAAAATGTGGAAATACCTTTGGAATTGGGTAGTGGACAGAGGCTGAAAAAATTGTCAGGTGCTTAATCAGAAAAGCCTAGATTGCTTTGAGAGACAAATGGTAGAAATATGTATATTAAAGATACCTCCAATGAGGCCATAGAAGGAAATGATGAGTGTTTTATTAGAAACTGAAGGAAAGGTGATCCTTGTCGTAAAGTGCTTTAGTTTGCTAAAGGCTGCCAATGAAATATACCAGAAATGGGTTGGATTTTATAATGGGAATTTTATTAGAGTGAAAGCTTACAGGTCTGAGGCTGCGAAATTGTCCAAATCAAGGCATCATCAGAGATGCTTTCTCACCAAATGTCAGCTGCTAGCAGATCCTGGAGCCCTGCCATGTGGCAAGGCAAGATGGTGGATCTGCTCTCTACTTTCTCCTTGAGCTCAGCTGTGGGTGATCAGGCATCTCTCCCTGGGCCTCATCTCCTTGAACTTCTCAGGGCTTCTCTGATTTTCTGCAGCTGTAGGCAAACCTGGAGTCCTTTCTCTCACATGGCAGGGTCAAAATGGCAAAGCTCCCTTTCTCTGAATCTCTTCTTTCTCTGTGTGTGTTCTCAGTTTATATAAGACCCAGCAAGAGGGCAGAGACCCAAACTGGGTCACACCTCACTGACATAGTGCAATCAAAAGACCTAAAGCCATCTAATTGAAAGTCATCTAATCAAAGTTCCCTTAACTGAATCTAATCAAAAGGCTCCATTTACATTGCATTTCCAAGCACAGGTATGGGTTAGCCTAAGAACATAATTTTCTGGGGCCCACAAAAGACAAACCAGGACATAAAGTGTCAGAGAATTGGTGAAATTGTGTTCTGATGTCAGATGGAAGGCAGAACACACAGGCGATAAACTTAAATATTTAGCTGAGGAAATTTCCAAACTAAGTGTAGGAGATGCATCCTGGTTTCTCTTTGTTGCTTACAGTAAAATGTGAAAGGAAATGGATAAGCTGAGAATTAAACTCTTAAAAACAAAAGAACTAGAAATGGAGGATTTTTAAAGGTCTCAGCTTATCCATATAGTGTGCTCTGAGACTAGGGCCAAAAGTGGCTTGATAAGGGACGTTCCTAAGTTTCCAGGAAGTGAGTCCCCAAAGAAGAGTTTTCCACATGAGAGTTTAATAGAACAACCCTTTGCTAAAGAGGATGTGGCTGAACATGGATTCACTCAGACATGTTATAGGAAGTCAGGATTGGAAATGTAGTTATCAAAGAAATTTCTTTGGAAAGTCCCTTTGCCTGATATTTTGGACCCCACTGAACTGCATGGTAAACCAACAAGGTTTTTATGAAAAAACCATGAAGCAGGCACTTGGCCAGGGAAGGCCTTGCACCCCAATGTTCAGGGAGAGTGCTGCCACCCCAGTACTCTGAGGTGGTGGGTCCTATCCCTTGGTGTTCTGGGAGAGCATGACCATTGCACAAGCTCTTGGAAACAGTGAGGCTGCTTCTCCAACAGGCCCAGAGGACAAAGCATCAATCCAGAGGTCATTTTCAGATGTTGAAATCTAATGGAGTTTGCCCTGCTGAATTTCAGACCTGCTTGGGACCCATGACCCCATTTTTCCTTCAAATTTTTACTTTCTTTTATAGGGCTGTCATCATATTCCTGTCTTACTATTGCACTTTGGAAGCAGACAACTTGTTTTCTATATTTCACAGGTCCAAAGATAGAGAAGAGTTTTGCCTCAGGTCAAACCATACCCAAAATTAATTTTTATCAGACTTTGGACTTAGATTTGTTCTACAATAGCATAAGGATTTTAGGATGTTATGATGGAATGAATATATCTTGCATGTGGGAAGAACATGTCTTTTGGGGTCCATAAAGTAGACAGTAGTGTATTGAATTATGTAACCCTAGAATAAAAAACATTCTGAAAATCCATTCCTGTGGGGGTGAATCCATTATAAATATGAACTTTAGAAGATGCTATTTTTAGTTAAGGTATGGCTCAACTACACAATGTTTGGTCTTAAATCTAATACTGGAGGCTTTATAAAGAGAAAACAATGGTAGGAAAGTCAGAAGCTGGAAATTGTCAGAACATAGAAGAGAAAGAATAGGACATTGCTATGGAAGACAAAGGAACAGACATTGTCATGTGATGGAAAAGTCAAGGAACCCAAGGATTGCCAGCTAGCCTGGAGATAACAAATGAGGTCTGGTTATGTGCTCATCACTCATCCAGACACTTCATTCTTGAAGGGAAATTCAAGAGGAGCATCATGTAAGAGTCCTCCTTTTTTGCCACATGGAACCGCTTCTTATATAAATTCTGGGAACAGCTCATCTAGGGCCCTGGTGAGCCTCTCTACCTTAGGGAATTTTAGATGAAGAGGATTAGTGAGAAAAACTACAGACCCTACTGCTAGAATTGGTCTTGAACCACAACTCTTACTTCTGTTTTCCTCTTCTACTATTCATTCTATCAACCCTCACCATCACTTAACACTTTTACTGGTATCAGTGGCATGATGCAGATCCTAATCTCTGAGATGTTTAAGCCCTTAAGCCCTATGCCCTTCTCAAACTGAGGCTGTTGCACTTATTTAGTCACAATCAAAATTAGGCAAGGAAGTGTTGAGAGGTTCAAGCATAATACCTGGGTAATAAAAACATTCCTCTCTGTCCCCATTGTGTGATAATGGATCCAGTGTATACATTCACAGAGGTCAGAGAAGTCAGGACAGAAAGCACAAATTGCCTGAATGGATCACTGGAAATGATGTAAATGGGGTCACTCATTCCTCTACTGCTTCATTCTTTGACCAATTTATTATATTTATTGTGTTCACCAGCTTGATTTAAAGTGCACACTGTGTCCTGAAGGGTAGCACTCATTTCTTAAAAAGGATCACCTCCAATCTAGTGATTTAGTTCTGCTTTCAGCAGGTGTTTTCATCTCTCCATCAGGCCAGCAGCTTCTGAGTAGTACAGAATATTGTAGGATCAGTGGATCCATTGGTCATGTGCTTACTCCTGTACCTCCATTGCTGTAAGGTGGGCTCCTTTACTTTGATGTGATGTTAAGTAAGATCCCAAGCTTATGGATCAACATTTTGTAGCTCACAAAAGTGGTGCTGGCAGAGATTGTTCAGGCAGGAATGGCAAATCCATTCTCGAAAGATTTGCCTATTCCTTTTAAAAAATAAATGGTTTATTTTAGAATAGATTTAGATTTACAAAAAAAATTGCAAATACAATAGATAGTTCTTATATACCCTACACCCAGGTTCTTTTATTATTAACATTTCACATTCCGATGGTACACTTGTCCCAATTTATAAACCTATATTGATACATTATTATTAACTAAGGCCCATACTTTATTCAGAGTTTCCTAATTTTTATCTAATGTCCTATATCATTCCAGGATCCATTATAGGATACAACATTACATGTAGTTGTCATGTTACCTTAGGTGAGGTCCGTTTGGCTATAACAGTTTTTCTGTTTTTAAAAATGAGCTTCTGCCCCTTCTAAGGCAGAAGGAGTACATTTGTAGTCAACTTGACACCAAGTTTTTCTCCTCTAGTGAAAATGCTGAGTCATGAACTCAGCACTGGGCTCTTTTGCTGGCCGACTGGATATTCAGCAGCAGCAGTTGCCATTATCTTTTTTTTTTTTTAAAGATTTATTTTATTTATTTATCCCCTGCCCCTCGCTGTTTGTGGTTGCTGTCTGCCTCTCTATGTCCATTTTCTGTGTGTTCATCTTCTCTTTAGGAGGTACCAGGAACTGAACCTGGGACCTCCCATGTGGAACAGAGGCACTCAATCACCTGAGCCACCTCAGCTCCAGCAGTTGCCATTATCTAATTTTATATTTTGTCTTTTGATCAAGCACCCTCAGATATCCATCCCATGAATACTCACACTGATTGTGTCCTACAATCCTTTGGGATATTATCCATTTCTTCTC
The DNA here is from genome assembly GCA_004027955.1 of Chaetophractus vellerosus. Taxonomy (NCBI): domain Eukaryota; kingdom Metazoa; phylum Chordata; class Mammalia; order Cingulata; family Chlamyphoridae; genus Chaetophractus; species Chaetophractus vellerosus. Next base: position 8,828 of record PVKH010024957.1, on the reverse strand, counting down.
TCATCAGGCTCTGTGTGCCTCCAACTGGTTTATCTTGTGATTTAACTCTATTGTCTAAGAGAGAAGTTAGATGCAAACCCCAAGGGTAGGACACACAGTATCATATATGGGAGAAGGCTCTGCCAATTCCTCAAGAAAGGGGGGGCTGTGAGCTCTAAATAGGAAGGGGTAGGGGTAGGCCACTTCTGCAGGCTCTGACAGCTCAAGAGAATCTTGGGATTGAAGAATTATAGGTCCAATTAATCTAAATATCCTGATCTCATGTTGTTGCAGAAATCTGATCCCAAAAAACCCAAACAGCACTCTGAGGAGTGGAGGAACAAAGTTTTATTACACGCAGGCCCAGAAAAGTCAGTCTCCAAAGAATTCTGGGCCCGGGGCCTTGATTTTAATAGGGCTTTTACGTGGTACCTTCTTAAGCAAGTAGGCGATAAAGATTTACAAAAGCGAGTAGTCTGCATAATAGGCGGGTGAGGTTTCCCACCTGGTTAGGAGTATGCAGGGTTCTGCTAACCCGATTGCAGGTTTCAGTTATGCATATTGAGACACAGGTGGGCATTCCTTATCAATGTATCAAGTTCCGGATTCTTTCTTAACTAGGTCCTTGAACTTAGAATAACGGACCTATTTATTTGAGAGTTAAGCCATCTTTGGAACGCTGCTATTCCTATGATTAATTCCTGGACCTAGCCCACAAATCTCTCTGACCTCTAGATATAGAAGGTGAGAGCATCTTTATATTTTAAAAATAGGATCCCCCAGATTTTACATCTAGCTTTCAAATGCCAATTAATTTCTCTCCACTTTTCCTTTTCTTTTTTCAAAATCTATCACACTTAGAATAGCCACCTAATTACATATCCTTTTACTTACCTATATTTCTCATACTTCCAGTACTTCACACCAGCTAGTATGAGACCTTCCACCAATAAATCATCCTAGGTGAAACTTTTAACAGTTGTAATGGTACTTTGTACAAGAGGCTATCTGTGCTCCAACTATCAGTGATAGGGTCATTACCAGTCAGTCACCGTGTGATCCAGCTCCAAAATTTCATCCCTGGTCTTCTCTCTTAGATGACTCCCGGCACCAACTGTAGCTGGTTGGGCTCCTCAAGAAGCAGACTTTGATATGTAAATTAACATGTAGAATATTAACAAGGGAGTACTCTTGAGATCAATTCCTGGGGAAGGGAAGAGAAAAAAGGGGATTGGGCAGAGCGGGAAGTTAAGTTCCTGATACAGTCTCAGTAAGGCCTGTGGTCAGTCTCACAGGGAACTCTGAGCTGAGATGACTGTTCAGGGTTGTTCCAAGTTGTAGAAGATCAGGCCAAATCTGATCACTTAGACATAGAAATTCCTGCAAGGAGACATTAATTTTGGACAAGGTGGCTGTCTTCGCCAATGCAATCCCCAAAGGGGACTTGGATATGAGGTCTGTCAATAGGCATTATCCTCTGCACTCTCTCAGTAAATCCTTGTGCATGTATTAAAAATAAAGCCTTCAAGGTAAATATCATCTTTTTGGCCCTCTAGATCCACACTCCCTCATTCACTACCCTGCTCTATGCACTGGGAGGCTAATTTATGGTTTGAGGCTGTAGTTAGCTAGAAGAGAACCCAGATACTAGTTGGAGAAAGAGCAGATAGTAAATTGAGCATACATATTTTCCTAGTTCCCTCCCTTGAGAGCAAGCCATTGGTTTTCTTAAAGCAGTCAACTCTAATGTTTCTATCTCCTTCTAAGTTTAGTTAACCCCTCCTTCTCCTACTACATTAAGTCCAGAGTTGGTGCCTGAACCTACACTGCTGGATCCTGTATTACACTTTGTGATTTCCCTACAAACAAACCACCTTTAAAATGAGTGCATCTGTAAATAAACCCTTCTCAATTATATTAATTTGGGTATACCATTTGTTTCTTGTTGGGACATCGATTAATACAACATCATTCCTAATATTTTTAGTAGGCTGTAAACTCCTTGAGGGCAACACCTGTACCTGATTTGTCTTTGTGTCTCTAATATACTCAAAGGGTTTTATAGGCATGCAGTGATTGAGTTAAATGAACTAGGGAGTCTTTGAAAATACATACATAGGATTTCCATTTATATCATTACCGATATCATTTGAAGTTCTGATTACTTCATATTTTTCCAATGTAGGAGAGCACTTCTTAAATATGGAAACATTTCCTGCATGTTAATTTTTTATTTGTAAATAAAATATTGAGTGAATTATATCCTCAGTTCTTTTGCACTTGACTAGAGAGTGCAGAGACCCTTAACTGAACTGTGAGATGCAGCAGCGACTCAAGTTATTCCACTAATTTTGTAAACTTCTATGAGTAGCTTGGTTTCTCAGGGCCTTGTTTCTTCATCTATGTAATAGATGAATGGGATAAAGTACCACAGAATACATTGCAGATCAAATCTTTGGTAGACCTCTGATACAGAATGTCATAACAACGGGCATAGTTGCCTGGACTTTTTATTTTTTATACCATTTAACTTCTGAGTCATTGAATTTTTTACAAAAAATGTTCTAGGCTATTGATTATAATTTCCTGCCTTTTAATGGATGGGAAGAAAGTGAGAAATAGACAATGTCATTGAAATCTTGGCAAACACAACAATGTAATGTTTATAAATACTACATTTGTACTTTGGTGAAGTGGCCATTGCTCAAAGTTAATGGTTTTGGCAGTCCTCTATGTCCTAATGTTGACTGACTGACAAAAAGGTCAACTGCTTAATTTATGAGCTGTCTTTCCAGAATAAAGATGCTGATGCTGACCTACTGGCAAGAGAAGCTGCTATTGAGACTGTTGATACAATACTGATGCTGGCTAAAAAGAATCTATTCACCTTCTTTTGATCCCTGCCTCTTGTGATCAATGGCACTTAAGTCAGGTCAGGATTAAGAGTGGGCACTTCTGTAGTTATGTAACAAAATAAAGCCAAGTTGCTACATAGCATTATTAAATCATCTACATTCTGTTCCAATGAACCAAACTGGCCAGACATGGGCAATTACTAATTCTACCCAGACCACAGTAAAGCTCATAATGGCATTTTCTATTAGTTCTAAACTACCCAAATAAGAATTCACCCTATAAATTTCAAATTTATAAAAGCTCATTTCAGAAGATGATTCAAAGTTTTTGAAAAATTCCTATTCATTTTAAATTGTTTCCTTCAGTAATAAGGTATTTGGCAATGAATTTGCCATTGGTTGATAAGGCCACTTTTTGCAGTTTCGCTTGAATAAATTTGAAATATCTAGGAATGTCAAGAAGTGATGAAAATAAGGCCACGGTGAAAGTAGGATTAGAAAGGCTAAGAACTATGGCCCAAACTCTGACAACTTAGTATGGAATAACACATAAGTTAAATTTGAAAGAAGGAAACAGATGATGCTGATTGAATTATCTTCAAGACAACCTATAGAATAGGAGAAAATATTTGGAAACCACATATCTGATAAAAGTTTATACAGTTTTAAAGGACTCCTACCACTCAACAACAAAAAGACAAATGAACTAATTAAAATATGGTCAAAAAGCTAGAATAGACATTTCTCCAAGGAAGATATACAAACTGCCAATAAACACATGAAAATATGTTCAGAATTATTAGTCTTTAGGGAAATGCAAATCAAAACCACAGTGAGATATAGGAAAGAGGACTGTGTGAAAGTGGCAGACAGCAAAGCTCCAGGCATCAGTCCCTCCACCAAAATAACTCTTGAACTGGCAAGAACTATCTGAATCAACAATTTTGAAATTCTGGATTCTACTGAAACATTGTGCAGCAGCCAAAGAAGAGTTGGAGGAAGAGGGTAGTAAATGGCAGTAAATACCAGTGAATTGTACCCTCTGCGTAGAGGCTTCCATCCCATATCCAAAAATCTCATGGCAGACAGCAGTGTGAAAAGAGAAGTAGATCATTCTGCATTAATATCTGGAGACTGAAATATGCCAATTTCAGTAATAGATAAAGCATATAGACAGAAGATCAATAAGGAAATAGAAGACTTGAATGATTTTCTAAACCAACTTGCCTAACAGAAATATACAGAACATTTCACCCAATGGCAGCAGAATACAAATTCTTTTGTAGTGCCCATGGATCATTCTCCAGGATAGACCATATTAGGTTACTAAACACGAATAAATAAATTTAAAAAAATATTGAAATCATTAAAAATATCTTCTATAACATTGGAATGCTAGAAATCAATAAAAGAGGGCAAAATGGAAAAGTCACAAATACATGGAAATTAATGTACTCTTAAACAACTGAACAGTCAAAAAAGAATTCAAAAGGAAAATTAGGAAAAATCTGGAGGTGAAGAAAAATGAAAACACAACATACCAAAATTTATGGGGTGAAGCAAAAGCAGTACTGAGAAGGAAGTGTATAGCTTTATTACTTTTTTAAAGGTTTATTTACTTTTTTATTATTTATTTATTTATTTATTTATTCCCCCTTTTGTTGTTGTTGTTACTGTTGTTGTATTTTGCACTCACTGTCTGCTCTCTGTGCCCGTTCACTGTGCTCTCTGTCTCTGCTTCTCTTTTCTTCTTGTCTTCTCTCTCAGGAGGCACAAGGAACCGAACCTGGGACCTCCAATGTGGGAGAGAGGCACTCAATCTCTTGAGCCACCTCAGCTCCCTGGATTGTTGTGTCTCTCATTGTCTCTCCTCTTTATCTCTTTCTGTTGTGCCAGCTCTCTGCATGGCCCAGCTCTCTTCATGGGCCAGCTCGCCTTCACCAGGAGGCCGGGGGAATCAAACCTGGGACTTCCCATATGGTAAATGGGAACCCAATCACTTGAGCCACATCCACTTCCCAATTTATAGCTTTAAATGAATATATTAAAAAGGAAGAAAGATCTCAAATCAGAGACATACTATTACAACTGGAGGAACTAGAGAAAGAAGAGAAATCTAAACTCATAGAGAGCAGAAGGAAGGAAAAACAAAGATTAGAGTGGAGATAAATGTAATAGAAAATTGTTAAAAGTACAGAGAATCAACAAAAATATAAGTCAGTTCTTTGAAAGGATCAAGAAAATGGACAAAACTTTATCTAGATTGACAAAGAAAAAAAAGAAAATATATTCAAATTAAAATCAGAAATGAAAAAGGGAACATTATGACCAAATCCACAGAAATAAAGACAGTTATAAGAAGATACTATGAGCAACTGTACACCAACAGATTGAATAATTTAGATGAAATGGACGAATTCCTAGAACACACAAACTACTTACACTGACTCAAGAAGAAACAGATCTCAAGAGACTAAAACAGGTAAAGATATTGAACCAATATTCAAAACCTTCCCCCCAAAGAAAAACCCAGGAGCAGATAGAATCAGAGTTTAATCTTACCAAACAGTCCCAAAAGAATTAAGACCATTCCTGCTCAAACTCTTCCAAAGAAATTTAAGAAGAGTGAACACTACCTAACTCTGTCTATTAGGCCAACATCACTCTACTACTAAAGTCAGATGAAGATAGCATAAGAAATGAAAATTGCAGACCAATTTTCTTTATCAATATGAATGCAAAAATCTTTTTTAAAAACTGTATCCAAAAGTTCATTAAAAGAATCATACACGGGCCAGCCGTATAGCCCAGTGGATAGGGCGCCAGTATACCACATGGGGGCCCCGGGTTCAGTTCCCGGGGACCTTTCCTAGTGGGCAGACCACCTTGAGAAGGGCAAGCCGCCATGGGCAGGCAGAGCTGCCATGGGCAGGGCAAAAAGCTGCCACGGACAGGGCAAAGCCACCACGGGCAGGGCAGGTCGCCCACGAACAGAGCACAGCCAGCTACCTGTGAACTGAAGCAGAGCCGGCCGTGAATGGAGGCAGAAGCCGCCCACAAGTAGGGCAAAGCCGCCTGCATGGTGACCGGTTTCGGCGCGTCGCCGCAACGGGGGTATACAAAGCGGACAGAGAGGAACACAAGAGTGGACACACAGCAAGAGGAAGCAGAAAGGGGGGGGGGAGGAATGTAATAAATAAAAAAAATAATAATAATAATAAAAAGAATCATACACCATGATCAAGTGGGATTTAGCCCACATATGCACAGGTGGTTCAACATAAAATAAAAGTACTTAGAAAATAAGAGATAGAAGAAAACTAACTGAACATGATAAAGGGCATATGTGAAAAAGTCACCATTAACACCAACTCAATAGTGAAAATTTGAATGTTTTAACTCTTAGGTCAGGAACAAGACAGGGATTTTCACTATCACTAGTTGTTCAACATTCTACTGGAAGTTCTAGTCAGAGAAATTAGGAAAGATAAATTAATGAAAGTATCCAAATCAGAAAAGAAGTAACTTTTCCTTTTTGCAAGTGACAGATACTACATACAGAAAATTCTGAAAATTCCACGTCAGAGCTAATAGAACTAATAAATGAATTTAGCAAAGTGGTGAAGTATAAGATCAACATGCAAAAATCAGTAGTGTTTCTATACACTGTAATGAACTATCTGAAAAAGAAATCAAGAAAAAAATATCATTTATAAGAGCACCTAAAATAATCCAATATCCAGGAACAAATTTAACCAAGTATGTAAAGGATTTATACATACAAATTTAAAAACATTGCTAAAAGTGTTGCAGAAATCCGATCCCAAAAAAACCAAACAGCACTCTGAGGAGCGGAGGAACAAAATTTTATTATGCGCTGGCCCAGTAAAGTCAGTCTCAAATATTCTGGGCCCTGGGCCTTGATTTTCGTGAGTTTATATAGGGCTTTTACGTGATACATTCTTAAGCAAGTAGGCGATCAAGATTTACAAAAGCAAGTGGTCTGCATAATAGGTGGGTGAGGTCTCCCACCTGCTCAGGAGTATGCAGGGTTCTGCTAACCAGAATGCAGGCTTCAGTTATGCATATTGAGACACAGGTGGGCATTCCTCATCATTCCCCCCACCCCCACCCCACTTTGATGCCGCTTTATCACTAGGTGGCATTTTAGTGGTAGTTACCCTGGACACTGTTGTTTAAAAAAAATCTGACTAGGGTGCTTACCAGGCATGGACCAAGAGTGATCACCAGGACCAATATCAATAAAGGCCCCGCTAGGGGCACCAGCCAAGAGGTCCATTGTCCGAGGTCTCAGCTCCAGCTTCAGTCCAACACCTGACATATCTCCCCTTGGCTGGCAGTGAGCAAATCCAGTCCCCGCCTGTTCTGTAGGACTACCTCTGCTAGGGAGTCTATTTAGTTCTGGATTCCACTGAAAGCCCCAGTCATCTCCTTTTGATGATGGTGATGCTAGCTTGTTGGCCAGTTATGAGGGAGGCCCCAGCGGTGGCTAGCTGCCCACTACCCCTACAGCCAATAGTAACAGCACCGTTTGAATCACTCTCCTGAACCCACGAGACCTCTCAGGCAATTCGTCCCCGAGCGAAGGTACTGGCTAAGCTAGATAGCAAGCACTGTAGTTGCCTGTGGGTATGCACTGATAGGCTAGCTCATCGCATACCTAGATTGTGGTGATGTTGCCTCCAATCCCTCTGAGGCACTATAGCAGACTTCCATGTAGGGGGAAGGGGAAACCTGGACCTGCTTTTTAAATTATTAATTATTCCACCCCTCTGCCAATGGCATGGGAGGAGTCCCAGGTGTTTGCTGTTTTGATTGATCACCTCACTCATCAATCTCCCAGGTGGAGCTAATGATAATGTCCGGGGAGACTACCCAGAGAAATCTTTTGGAAATCTCATTCTGCATGGTGGAAATCTCTCAGGATCTTCTAACAGTCATCTTGGGTTATCAGTGCCCACGTGGACTTTTCTGCCAGGTTCCAGACCTATCTATTTATTCCCTATATGAAGCCTGCTTTATTCCCCCCTCAGAGAGTTCACACCTTTATTCTTAAAGGGGTGCTGAAGGGAGATGATCACTCTTCTGTAACTACTTCCTGCTGGCTAGGGGCAGTAGGCCCTGCCTGACAAGGTGTAAAACCCTCTGAGGCACTATTCTATCTGGGTTGGAGGAAGATGGATCTGGAATCTTGGGCAAAGCTGGATGAAGTTTCCAAGTGGCTAATAAGATGTTTCTGGAAGAAATAAACTTGATTAGAACTTTGAGAATACCACTAAGAGTATGACATTGGATTACAAAAGTAGAGAAGGCCAGTGCCTGCAAAGGCTGCATTTCCCTGAAATTGGTGGGAGACAGTACTTTTTTAGTTAAGTTACAGGAAATGGAAACAGACAAAGTTTCCTAAGGAGTGTTCAGTTTGCCCCTCCCCCAACAATAGGCATCTGGGCTAGAGTTAGAGGGAACAGTTGGCTTTAACATAGACACTACTTAGCTTTGTCTCTTGAAGAGGAATCTCAGGCCGTCCAATGACTGGCAGTCGTGCGTTTCATCAGATGCTTCTGGTGAGTTGGCACTTTCCTGGGCAACTGGATTCAGTCAGGATTAGTGCACCAAGCTGGAAATTCCTTTAAATTTAATAGCTGTGAGTGACCAGAACTACAGAGTAAAGTTCTTTCCACTTTGGCTATAATAGAGAGAGAGAGACCTGTTTTCTTGCCAGGTTTTATTAGAACCTGGTTCCCAGGTCCTGGGTGAGGAAAGGTTGCCCATGGACCATCTCAAAGGGGCTAAGTTGAAGTGGGTCTCGGCCACCACGTTTGTTATTTCCCTTCTGGTGGGAAATGCTTAGCCCTGAGAGGATGGCATGTGGGTGAAGTCTATCTGCTAGCCTTCCCCAGGGTATGATCCCTGCATCTGTGCAGAGGGTTTAAGGCAGGGAGGATGGTTAAGCCTCCCATTGTTTGAGTTATT
>PVKH010024956.1:0-12500 GCA_004027955.1 Chaetophractus vellerosus | reverse complement strand
GTGCTGTTGGATTTTGTGTCCTAGTAATCTGTTGAGAATGTTTACACCTATAATGATAGGAGATATCAGTCTGTAATTTTCCTTCATTGAATTATCTTTATCTAGCTTTGGTTTTAGATTGATGTTGGCCTCCTGGAAGGAATTAGGGAATGTTCCCTTTTCTTCAAATTTTGGAAGAATTTAAGCAGAATTGGTGTTGAGTCATTTTGGAATGTTTGGTAACATTCCCTTGTGATGCCATCTAGTCCTGGGGATTTCTTTGTTGGGAGGCTTTTGATTATGTATTCAATCTCTTTATTAGTTATTGTTGAGAACTTCTATTTCTTCTTGAGTCAGTGTAGGTAGCTTGTGCATTTCTAAGAATTTGTCCATTTCATCTAGGATATCTAACTTGTTGGCACACAGTTGTTCATATTATCTTCTTATACTTTTTTGCTTATTTTATTTTTCAATATATTTATATTAAAGAAGTTATGAACTTACAAAACAATCATGCACATGTGTAGTATCCTCGTACAACACCCCTTCACCAACACACCACACTGCTGTGGACCGTTTGTTACAGATTATGAGATGATATCATCAGAATATTACCACTAACTATGGTCCATAGCATACATTTTGGATATTTTTCCACACCCCCCTATTATTACACAGTAAATCTTTGGCATTGATGCAAGAATATTACAGTATGATCTTTTTTATTTCAATTGGATCAGTAGTAATGTCACCTTTCTCATTTCTAATATTCATTATTTGTGTTCTTTCTCTTTTTTCGTTCGTCAGTTTAGCCAAAGGTTTGCCAATTTTATGGGTCTTGCAAAGGAATCCACTTTTGGTTTTGTTGATACTCTCCATTGTGTTTTTTAAAAAATATATTTTTATGACAGGAGTTGTGAACTTACAAAATAATCAGGCACATGTGCAGAATTCCCACACAATATCCCTTCTCCAACATCCCACACCGCTGTGGAACATTCACTACAGATTATGAGATAATTCCATCAGACTATCACCAGTAGAGATGGTCCATAGTGTACATTTGGCATATTTTTCCATACCCCCCATTATTAACTAACCTATGGATCATAACTATCAGCCACACTGTAATATTCTTGCATCAATGCCAAAGATGTACTGTCTCCATTGTGCTTTTTTCATGTTTCATTTAGCTCTACTCTTATTCTTTCCTCTTCTCTTTCTTCTGGGTTAAGTTTGCTCTTATTTTCTAATTATTCTAATTCTGAGGTTATGTGTCAGTTTAAAATCTTTCTTACATTTTAGTGTAAGCATTTGCACCTATAAATTTCTCTCTCAGCACTTCCTTTGCTTCATCTCATGAGTTTTGGTATGTTGTATTTTCATTTTCATTCACCTCAACACATTTGCTAATTTCCCCTGTGATTTCCTCTTTAACCCATTGGTTGTTTAAGAGTACATTGTTTACTTTCCCTACATTTGTGAATTTGATGGATGTAGGATGACCGAGTACCTGAAAGTAACTTGTTTCTCTCCCTGTTGCTGGGATACAAAGGAAAGAATTATATGTAAATTAAAAGGTAATGAGATTCAACCCATTCTTGGTGCCAAATTCCGGTTCTTGTGGTTGAAAATATCCTGTTGAAGCAATGAAGTATGAAAACCAGCTTCAACCAGTTGGCCAGACCTGTGCAGAAGCCCTTTAATGTCTTCACTTCAACTTGCTTAATTAACATATTAAAATTCCCACCCAGGGATGGAGCAAGGCAGCTGCTGACGTCTGCAAGGGCTCAGGCCTTTGGGTTCCTCTGTTCCCCGGGGCTGCGTTTCTCTCCGGACTTAGCTTCTGTTTCCTCCACAAGTTCAGCTGTAGACCATGAGGCTCTCTATGCTTTGCGTCTCTCCACAAGGCCAGCTGTAGACTATTAGGTGAACGGCTCACTTGTCTTCTCCTGGAGCGCTCCTCTCCAACATCAGAACTGCTTTTCAAAAATCTGCTTTTCCAATCTCTGTCTTTTGTCTTGTGTTTTATACTTGAGACCACACCCACCAAGGGGTGGGGCTCAACTTCCCACAGACGTGGCAGTTAACGCCCCAATCACAACCCAATCACGCCCAGATTAAGAGATCAGTCTACAAGCATGATTCAATTTATATTTTTGGAATTCATAATTACATAAAACTGTCAAACCATTACAGTCCCTACATTTTCTTCTAGGAATTTTATGGTCCTGGCTCTTATATTTAGGCTTTTGATCCATTTTGAATTAATTTTTGTATAAGATGTGAGATGGAGGTCTCTTTCGTTAACATGTTTGTGGATATCCGGTGTCCCCAGTACCATTTGTTGAAGAGTGTTTTAACCCAATTTAGTTGATTTCATAGCTTATCAAAAATTGACCATAGATGCTAGGGTGTATTTCTAAACTCTCAATTCAATTCTGTTGTTTGAAATGTCTATCTTTATACCAATACCACACTGTTTTGACCACTGTAGTTTTGTAATATACTTTAACATCATTAAGTATGAGTTGTCCAACTTTGTTCTTCTTTTCCAATAAGTTTTTTGGCTACTGGGGGCCCCTTTCCCTTCCAAATGAATTTGATAATTTGCTTTTCCATAGCTGCAATGTAGACTGTTGGAATTCTGATTGGGATTGCATTGAATCTGTAAATTAATTTAGGTAGAATTGACAACTTAATGATATGTAGTCTTCCAATCCATGAGCATGAATGTCCTTCCTTTTATTTAAGTCTTCTTTGATTTTTTAAGCACTGTTTTGTAGTATTCTGTGTACAGATACTTTACATCATTGGTTAAACTTACTTCTATGTATTTTATTCTTTTAGTTTCCCTTGTAAATGGAATTTTTTCTTGATTTCCTCCACAGATTGATCATTTCCAGTGTATAGAGAAAATAATTATTTTTGCATGTTCATCTTGTATTCTGGCACTTTGCTGAATTCATTTATTACCTGTATCAGCATTGTTGTCAATTTTTCTGGATTTCCTAAATATAGAATCATGTCATTTGCAAATAGCAAAAGTTTTATTTCTTCCTTCCCAATTTGGATGCGTTTTATTTCTTTTTCTTACCTAATTGCTCTAACTGGAACTTCTAGCCCAATGTTAAATAACAGTAGTGACCGGGACATTCTTGTCATGTTCCAGATATTAGAAGGAGAGGTTTCAGTCTTTCACCATTTTGTACAATGTTACCTATGAGTTTTTTATATATGACTTTTGTCATGTTGAGGAAGTTTCCTTCTGTTCCAATCTTTTGAAGTTTTTTTTTTTTTTATCAAGAAAGGATGCTGGATTCTGTCAAATGCCTTTTCTGCATCATTTGAGATGATCATGTGATTTTATTCCTTTGAGTGGTTAATGTGGTATGTATTAGTTTATAAAAGGGGTACTGTTGGCTTTTATAAAGGGTATTTATTTGGGATAAACACTTACAGTTCCAAGGCCCTAAAGAGTCCAAATCAAGGTTGCTTTCTCACCGAAGTCAGTTGCCATGTGTTGAGGCAAGATGGTTGTTGATCTCTGCGAGGGTTCAGCCCTCCCCTCTGAGCTTCCTCTATCTCAGCTGAAGGCTGGCATAGGGCTTGCCTTGCAGGGCTTCCCCTGTCTCCTGGCATAGGGATCATTTCTTTCTGGGTCTTCTATGTCAGTATCAGCTGTTCCGTGTTCTTCCCAAGGTCAGCTGCAAACTATCAGGCAAATGGCTCACCTCACCCTGGGTCTCCATGATCAAAAATGACAGTGCTGTCTCTCTTCCTATGTGTCTTCTTTAGTGAGTGTCCATTTATATCAGCCCACCAAGAGAACAGGGACTCAATCTGAGTCATGCCTTACTGACATGGTCAAATCAAAGCCCTAATCTTAACAGGTAATTTAATCAAAGACATCTCAGCTGAATCTAATGTCATCAAAGGGTATCCTGTCACATGGTGTATTACATTAATTGATTTTCTTGTATTGAACCACCCTTGTATAATGGGGATAACCCCCCCCCCTTGATCCTAGTGTATAATTCTTTTAATATTCTGTTGGATTTGATTTGAAAATATTTTGTTGAGGATTCTTGCATCTATATTCACTAGAGAAATTTGTCTATAATTTTCATTTTTTAGGGTGAAATAATTTTCATCTCTTTATGTGGCTTTGATATTATGGTGATGTTGGCTTCATAGAATGAGTTAGGTAGTGTTCCCTCCTGTTTATTTTTTTGAAGAGTTTGAGTGGGATTGGTGTTAATTCTTCTTGGAATGATTGGTAGAATTCACCTGTGAAGCCATCTGGTCCTGGGTTGTTTTTTTTTTTTTTAAGAAGTTTTGAGTTAACAAAACAATCATGCTTACCATACAGGATTCCTCTACAGTGCCCCATCACCAAAACCTTACATTGTTGTGAAACATTTGTTACAAATGGTGAAAGATCATCATACTATTATTACTCTCTATAGTCCATAGCTTATAGTTGGTGCATTTTTCCCATAAAACATCCTATAATTAACATCATGTATTGATATTGTATATTTGTTATATTTCATGAGAGAGGGTTCTTTTTTTTTCCCTTTGGTTACATATCCCTCCCCTTTCTGCTTGCTCTTGCTGTGTGTTCATTTTTTTGTGTGTTCTTCTATGTCTGCTTTGTCTCCTTCTGCTGCGGCGACGCACCGAGTCAGCTCATTGTGCAGGCGGCTTGCCCCGCTTGTGGGCGGCTCTGCTTCCATTCCCGGGAGGCTTTGCTCCATTCGCAGGTAGCTTTGCTCTGTTCGCAGGTTGCTCGCCCTGCCCATGGCGGCTTTGCCCTGCCCGTGGCAGCTTTTTTTGCCCTGCCCACGGTGGCTCTGCCCCACCCATGGTGGCTTGCCTTCTCAGGCGGTCTGCCTGCTCAGAGAGGTCCCCGGGAACTGAACCCAGGGCCTCCCATGTGGTGTACCGGCGCCCTATCCACTGGGCTACAGCCGCCCTGAGGGAGGGTTCTTGTAATCACAGTCCTTCATTCACTACAGGGTTTGCTGTGTTACATGGCCCCTGCCTTCTCACAACACCTTCAAAGTGTACAATCACTGGCTCTCAGTTTAATCAAGAGCTGTCCTGTCATCAGCTCAGTCCAATTCAGAATGTTTTCATTACTCCAAAGGGAAAATTCCCATAACCCTATTATTAACCCTTAGCATTGATATGGTACCTCTTTTCCATTGTTGTAAAAATATTACAATATTAGTTATCTATAGTCTATACATTACATTAATTATATTTTCCCATGTATCTCCATATTCATAACACATTGTAATAGAGGAACATTCTTGTATTTGTACTATTAACCACAATTGTCATCCACCACTGAAATGACTCGGTTATACAGTCCCTAGATTATCCTGTAGCCATCTTTCAATTGACATTAACCTCCCAAGACTACCACTTTCAGCCAAAATCACATTTATAAATCAGCAGTGTTGATTATACTCCCTATAATGTGCTACCATCAACTCTAACAATTTCCCCACATTTATAATCCACATAAATTTAGCATCATCTCCCCATTCTATCTCCTAGTCACCTATACTCTATAGTTTAAATCCATGAGTTTACTATTCATATTTACTTCATATTAGTGAGACCACACAATATTTGTCCTTTTGTGTCTGGCTTATTTCACTCTAAATAATGTCCTCAAGGTTCATCCATGTTGCCATATCCATCCTGACTTCATTTCTTCTTACAGCTGAATAGTATTTCATTGTGTGTATATACCACATTTTGTTTATCCATTCATCAGTCGATAGACAGTTAGGTTGTTTCCATCTTTTAGTAATTGTGAATAATGCTGCCATGAACATCAGTGTGAAAATGACTGTTTGCCCCCCTGCTTTCTGAATGTATTCCTGAATATATTCCTAGTAGCAGGATTGCCAGATCATATTGCATTTCTATATTTAACTTCCTGAGAAATGGCCAAACTGCCTTCACAGAGGCTGCACCATTTTACATTCCCACCAACAATGAAGGAGTGTTCTTATTTCTCCACATCCTCTCCAGGACTTGTAATTTTCTGTTTTCGTTTTGTTTAAAAAATAATTTCCATTCTGTAAGGCATTGTAGTTTTGATCTGTATTCCCCTAATAGTTAGCAATGTTGATCTTCTTTTCATGTGCTTTTTGGCCATTTGTGTTTTTCCTTTGGAAAAATTTCTGTTTAAGTCTTTTGCCTATTTTTTAAATTGGGTTGCTTGATTTTTATTGTTGTATGATCTGTTATCTATAACATGTAGATCAAACCCTTATAGAATATGTGGTTTCCAAAAATTTTCTCCCAATGAGTAGGCTGATTTATACCTTCTTATAGAAGACACTTGAAGCACAAAAGTGTTTAGATTTGATGGGGTCCCAATTATCTAATTTTCTTTCTATGCTCATGCTTTGATGTAAGGTTTAAAAAACCACCATGTACCACAAGATCTCGAAGTTTACAGTTCTAATGTTTATATTTAGGTCCTTGATCCAGTCTAAGTTAATTTTTGTATAAGGTATGAAATAGGAGTCTTTCTTCTTTTTTAAAGCTATGGATATTCTGTTCTCCCAGAATACTTTGTTGACCAGACTATTCTGACACAGCTGGGTGGGTTTGAAAGCCTTGTCAAAATTATATGACCATAGATGTGAGGGTCTATTTCTGAATTCTTGATTTGGTTCCATTGGTCAGTATGTCTATCTTTCTCCTAGTACCATGCTGTTTTTTCCACTGTATCTAAGTAATATGCTTTAAAGCCAGGACATGAGAATCCTCCAACTTCATTCTTCCTTGTAAAGATGTTTTTGGTTATAGGGGGCCCCTTATACTTCCAAATCAAATTGATAATTGGCTTTTCCATTTCTGTAAAACAGGCTGTTGGAATTTTTATTTGAATTACATTGAATCAGTAAACAAGTTAAGGTAGAATTGACATCTTAACTACAATCAGTCTTCCAATTCATGAACATGGAATGTCCTTCCATTTATTTAGGTCTTTTTGGTTTCTTTTAATAGTGTTTTGTATTTTTCTGAGTACAGGTCCTTTACATCCTTGGTTAAGTTTATTCCTAAATATTTGATTCTTTAGTTGCTATTGAAAATGGAATTTTTCTGACTTCCTCCTCAAATTTCTTAAGAGTAGTGTATAGAAATGCTACTGATTTTTGTATATTCATCTTGTATCATACCACTTTGCTGAACTTGTCTATTATTTCTAGTAGCTTTGTTGTGGATTTTTCAGAATTTTCTAGATATAGGATCATATCAGCAAATAGCAAAAGTTTTATTTCTTCCTTTCCTATTTGGGTGAATTTATTTCTTTTTCTGGCCTTACTCCTCTGGCAGAAACTTTTACTGCAATGTTAAATAACAGTGGTGACAGTGGGCATCCTTGTCTTATTCCCGATCTCAGAGGGAAAGCTTTCAGTCTTTCACCATTGAGTACAATGTTAGGTGCGTGTTTTTCATATATGCACTTTACCATACAGAGAAAATTCCCTTCTATTCCTATCTTTTCGAGTCTTTTCTTCAAGAAATGATGTTGGATTTTGTCAAAATCCTTTTCTGCATCAATCAAGATAATTATGTGATTTTTATTCTTCAATTTATTAATGTGGTGTGTTACTGTAATTGATTTCTTGTGTTGAACCACCCTTGAAAACCTTGGTTAAAACCCACTTGTCCTTGGTGTGTGATTCTTTTAATGTGTTTTGGATTCAGTTAGTGTCTTAGTTTGCCACAGGACTGCCGATGCATAGTACCAGAAATGTCTTTTATAAGGGGCATTTTATTTATTGTAAAATCTTACAATCCTGAGGCTGTGAAATGTCCAAATCAAAGCACCATCAGCAGTGATGCTTTCTCACCAAAGTCATCTTCTTGTGACCCTGGTGTCCTGCCACGTGATGAAGCAAGATGGCCACCAATCTCTGCCAAGGTCCCTGTCTTCCCTCCAGAATCTATCATTTCCCAGAGTTCAGCTGTGGGCAACCAGGAATAGTGCTTGTCTTTTTAGCCTTGAGCTGTCCATGATCCCAGTCTCTTGGGGGCTTCATGTTTAAACTTTGGCTGCTAGTAATCCTTGAGTCCTCTGTCACATGGCAGGAACAAAAATGGCAATTCTCCCTTTTCCTGTATCTCTCTCTCTGTGTCTTCCTTTACATAAGACCCAGCAAGAGGGTGGAGACTCAACCTGAGTCACACCTCACTGATGTAGTCCAATCAAAAGGGTCTCACTACCCACAGGGATGGATTAGTTAAAAAACATAGCCTTTTGGGGTTCAAAAAAGAACTTCAAACCATCACAGCAAGTAGTTTGTTGAGGCTTTTTGTATCTATATACATTAGAGAAACTGGTCTATAATTTTCTTTTTTTTGTATTTATAGTTAGTAATAATATCTTCTTAGGATAATTTTCTTTCTGTGGGTTCAGGAGTGATGTCCCACCTCTCATTTTTTATTTTATTTATTTGAATCTTCTCTCTTTTTTCCTTTGTTAGTTAAGCTAAGGGTTTTCCAGTTTATTGATTCTCTCAAATAAGCTACTTTTGGATTTGAGTCTCTCTATTGTTTTTTTAATTCTCAATTTCATTTATTATTGCTCTAATCTTTATTATTTCTTTCCTTATGCTTGCTTTGGTGTTAGTTTGCTGTTCTTTTTCTGTTTCCTCTTGTTGTGCTGATAGGTATTTCATTTTAGCTTTTTCTTCTTTGTTTTTTTTTTTTTTTAAGATTTATTTATTTTATTACATATCTCCCCTTTCCCCCGCTGTGGCGACACGCCGAGAGTGGTCACTGCGCAGGCGCGGCTTTCCCCGCTTGTGGGTGGTCTCTGCGTCCGTTCACGGCCGGCGCTTGCTTCAGTTCGCGGGTGGCTGGCTGTGCTCCATCTGTGGGCGACCTGCCCTGCCCGTGGCAGCTCATGCCCTGTCCATGGCAGCTTCTTGCCCTGCCCACGGCGGCTCCGGCCCGCCCATGGCGGCTTGCCATTCTCAAGGCGGTCTGCCCGCTAGGAGAGGTCCCCAGGAATCGAACCCAGGGCCTCCCATGTGGTATGCCGGCGCCCTATCCACTGGGCTATCGAGCCAGCCCCTCTTCTTTGTTTAATGTAAGTATTTAGGGCTGTAATCTTTCCTTGCAGCGCTATCCTCACTGTATCCCAAAGGTATTGATATATTGTATTCTCATTTTCATTTATCTCCAGATATTTACTGATTTCTCCCACATTTCTTCTTTGACCCATTGATTGATTAAGACTCTGTTGTTTAACTTCCATTTTTCGATGAATTTTCCAGTTCTCTGCTTGCTATTGTTTTCCAGTTTTATCCTTTTTTTTTTCAGAGAAAGTACTTTGTATATTTTCAATATTTTTAAATTTATTGAGGCCTCTTTTATGACCCAATATGTCATCTATCCTGGAGAATGATCCATGAGCACTTGGGAAGAATATATATTCTGCAGTTTTGGGATGCAATATTCTGTATATATAAATTAGGTTTAGTTCATTTATCATATTCTTCAAGTTATCTGTTTCCTTACTGATCCTGTTTATAGATATTCCATATATGAGTGGTAGATTGAAGTCTCTAACTATGATTTTAGAGATGTTATTTCTCCCTTCAGTTTTGTCAGTGTTTGCCTCATGCATTTTGTGGCACCTTGTTTAGGTGCTAAACATTTATGATTGTTATTTCTTTTTTGTGAATTGCCCCTTTTATTTATATGTGATGCCCTTCTTTGTCTCTTTTAAGATTTTTGCATTTAAAGTCTATTTTGTCTGATATCAGTATACCTACCTCAACACTTTTCTGATTAATGTTTGTGTTGAATATCTTTTTCCATCCTTTTATTTTCAACATGTTTGCATTTGTGTCTTACGTGAATCTCTTCTTGAGAGCATATAGATGGATTGTATTTTTTAAATCAATTTTGCAAGTCTGTGTCTTTTGGCTGTGGAATTTAATCCAATAAACTTCAATATTATTATTATTATAAAGGCAGAGCTTACTTCAACCATTTTATATTTTGGCTTTCATTTGTCATACCTTATTTTTGTCTCTTTTCCAACTTTTAGTTATCATTCCTGAAAATCTTCATTTCTTCACTTTCCTCCAGGACTCTCTCTCTCCCATCTTTCCTTTCAGCCTACAGAATTCCCTTTAGCATTTCGAGTAGGGAAGTTTTCTTGTTAATGAACTCTCCCAGTTTCTGTTTATCTGTGAATATTTTAAACTCACTCTCATTTTTAAGGACAGTTTTGCCAGATAAAGAATTCTTTGTTGGCAGTTTTTATCTTTTAATATCTTAAAAAAATTATACCATTGCCTTTTTGTTTCTATGGTTTTTGATGAAAAAGTAGCCCTTAGTCTTATTAAGAGTCTCTTATATTAGGTGAATCACTTTTCTCTTGTTACTTTCAGAGTTTTTTCTTTATCTTTTGACCTTCTGATTAATATGTCTCAGGGTAGGTCTTTTTGGATTATTTTGTTTGGAATACATTGCACTTCTTGGACATAGATATCTATGTCTTTCATAAGCATTGGGATATTTTTGGCCATGAATTCCTCATATGGTTTTTATGTCCCCTTTCCCTTATCTTCTTCTTTTGGAACACCAGTGTTATGTATTTGTGCAGTTCATGGTGTCATTCAAGTTTCTAAGAACCTGCTCAATTTTTTTCTATTCTTTTCACTGTCTTCTGTCTGTTCAATTTAGGATTTTCTGTCTTCTAATTCACTGATCCTTTCTTCTGCCAGTTCAAAACTTCTTTTACATGCCTCTACTGTATTTTTAATTTCATCTATTGTGTCTTTCATTTCCATAAGTTTTGTTATTTTTCTTTACATGCTTTCAAATTTTCCTTTATGCTCTCCCAGTGTTTCTTAATATATTTTAAATTTATTTAGCCGTATTTTCCTTAATCTATTTGAATTGATTTAGATTTGTTTGAACATCATTGATTTGGTGTTTTAAATCCTGTGTCATGCCTGCAGTTTTAACTTGTTCCTTTGATTTGGCCATACCTTCCTATTTCTTAGTATGGTGTGTAAATTTTTGCTGATGTTTGGGCATGTGATTTTCTTGATGAATTTACTCTTGAGTTCAGTTTCTCCCTCTTGTTTAGGCTTATTTTTTTTAAAGATTTATTATTTATTTATTTATCTATCCCCCCCCCCTTGCTGCTTGTGCTCGCTGTGTTCAATTGCTTTGCATTTCTCTGTGTCTGCTTGTCTCCCCCTGCTGTGTCAGCTCACCGCGTGGCAGCTTGCCTTTGCCAGGAGGCCCCGGGAACCAAACCCCGGGCCTCCCATGTGGTAAACCAGAGCCCAACCAACTGAGCCACAGTTGGTTCCCTTGTTTAGGGTTTTCATGTTGATTGGCTTTGTGTTAAAACTCTTCTTTAACACTTGGTTCAACTTATTTTAGACCTTTAGAATAGCTCATGTTTAACTCTTCAGATTTCTTCAACTATTATTTGTCTAGTTCTTGCCCTGGGTATATGGCACAATATTTGAGATTGCACTCTGTGTGCAACTGTTTGACCCCCCAGGAGAAAGCTTCCTTTCCCCTCTTCTTCTCCCAGGAATGCTGATCTGTTCTGTTTGTTTTGATTTGCCTCTATCAATTTTTAACACTCCTTTCATTACCTCTAGGTTCCTTTACCTGAGGGTTAATTCTGGGAGAAGTTTCTCCCCAGAGAGGCCTATCCTATCAGTTTTTCCCAGTTAAAACAGAGCCAGGGACTCATCAAAGAAGGGTGTAGATCAGCTCCAAAGTTCCCTGGGGAGAAGACCTGGAAAGCACCCATTTATTTTTTCACATCTCTTAGAATCTGTGCTTTTCTGGTCTGCCCAACAGATGGTGCTCTTTATCCGACTCTTCCCCACAGCCCTAAGTTGGTACTGAGTCTTAAATTCTCAACTAACTCCACCCCTGCCAGGTGTGTGTTTCAGACCAGGGCTGCCAGTCACTTTTGGCCAGGATAGGTTGAAACTATTCCACAGATCCCAGACACAGGATCTGAATCCTCTATTCAACAGCTGCAATCTGTACTGGGCTGTATCTTCCCCTTTTCTTGGGGAAGAACCACCCTTCAACAAACTCTCCCCCCCCATCCCAGGAAATTACTGTGTCTGTAAATCAACCTTGCTTCCTCTCCTGCTGTGGGGGGTGGTTGAAACAGAAGCTGTGGGCTGCTTTCTATCCCGGGCAAGTTGAAACTCTAGCTGTCCTGGAACTGGAGCCCAGCACTCAAAATTCACTAACCAAAAGCCATATTCTGTGCCTGGCCATGCCCCTACCCTCTTTTCTTGGGGAGGAGCTGCCCTAGAGCAAACTCTGAGAAGTTGCTATCTCTAAGTGAGCTCCACTTCCTCCTTTGCTGAGGGCGGTGTTAAGAGTGGCTGTTGGCTTCTTTTTGTTCTGGGCATTTTGACATGGTAGCTGATCTCAGAACTGGAGCCCAGCAAACTGAATTTGCTATTCAAAAGCCACAGTCA
>PVKH010024955.1:0-13512 GCA_004027955.1 Chaetophractus vellerosus | reverse complement strand
TAGAAGGTTTGGACTCACTTGACAGGTTCAGTTGGAGACGATCATAGGTGGCTGCTGTGACAAAGGGAAATTGTGCTTTTCCAGCATGCTTACTGACCCTGATTTACCTCAGGAGTTTGAAAGGTGAGTACAGTTTTTCCCCCTAATATATTGAAGTACAACTCTCCCATTTTACAGTAGTCTCTGAATCAAATGGAAGATGTTGCCCCCAAACATGTTTGTTGGAGAAGCTTTTAGTTGGTGCTTCTGCAAGCTTGTTTCTCTGATTTTTGTTGTGGTTGCCCGGACAAAACTGAACTGATTTGCAAAGTCTCCGAGATTGCTGCTAATGTTTTTAGGTTGCTTCCTATACCAGGAAATTAAATGAACATTAAGCATCCCTCTCTCCCCCACTGGCTGCTTCTCTTTCTCGTGCACTCTCTTACTTTCTTCCGGATTTGAATCTTTCTCCCTTCTACACCTTTAAAAAATGCTTTTTGTGCAGTGTTACCATTTTCAGCATCTCTGTCTCCTGTAATTTCTGGAATGACAGAAGATTTTACTGGTGGTTAAAACGGAGGCAATAAGTTCCTATTTGATCCTTCCGTAAAACTTTGGAAGCAGCTTAGTAAAGCACATGACCTTTTGTTGATATGAGAGCAGATTTTTTTAAAGAAAATTTAAAATGACAACAATATTAAGGGATTGTTCTTGAAGTGTCAAAAAAGATGAAAAAAAGGGAAACGGGGATGAACCCTTTCTAAGTTTTAATGGCCACTTTTTGCACTAGCTGTCTTAAACTGAATTTTGATTTACTATATTTTTCCTTTTTGCTGTGATGAAAATAAGTGTACTTGTAATTAAGTTGTTCCTATTTAGAGAAATATGTGCAATATCCTTCCGTTTGATGTTGTTGCCACTAAAGCAGGGCTTTGAAAGAATTTTAGCCCTCTTCATGTTCCTATAAGTACACATTGCAATTTTTAAATTTGAGTTCTTATCCCAGCATAAGTTCATTTCTGTGAACTATAAATAGAATTTTGTTTGCCATTAAAAAGAATTCAAACTTTGCATTCTGTATGGTGATTTTTTTTAAGCTAAAAAAAGCCAGGATGCATGATACCCAGGCTTTTTTTTTTTTTTTTTTTCATTTTCATGAAAGCTACCTTCTGTATAAACATTTGTTGTATCTGACTATGCAATGCAAGCTAGGTGCTAGACCAGCTGGTTAAAAATATGCTAAGTCAAGCTGTTCATCGCTCAAACGACTGAATTTGATATGAAAAGACGAAAAAAGAAAGGACAAAGATTAAAACATTCTAGAAGTGAAGCAGTGAAAGAGAAAAAGAGTATTGAGAATAAAATGATGAATGTGGTTGAATGTGGTTACATTTTAGAGATGCCAGTTAGGTCAGGGAAGAAAGTAAAATAGCCACACTGTATATACTTTCTTCTTTTCCTTTTTTATTTTTTGTTTTAATTAAGGTACATCCTCATTATATAAGCCCACTGAATGGTTGAGAATTCTCAACAATTTTGAATTTTTTTTCAAGATCCTATATATTAACTTTTTAAATTAGTTAGCTTTCATTTGGAAATAAAGGCTTATTTAACATGTGAGATTAAATTATTTACACTGGAACATACTTTTGGCTGATGTAGCTATTTGCTAATTCCAGACAGTAAGTTTTCTAGGATGTTCAGAGTAGTACTTAAATGATAATATTCTTTAACCCTAATTATACTTTTTGAAAATAAAACTCTGAGTGTGATTTGTAAGCTTGGTACCAGATTGTTCTTATAAAAAGTTAGTTTCGAGTAATAGGCTATAGCCTATTTCTCTATATAGGCAAGCTTCTGTGCTGTAATCTTTATTTGTACTTTTTCAATTGTCTATTTTTAAACTAAACTTTTCCCATTCCTATTCTGATGTTCTACCATTTTTTTCTTTGTAGTGACAATTCCATTTTTGTCACTCAGAGCCATGCTTTTCTAACTGATTAATTAAATAAGCAATTGATAATCAATAGAGTTGTTAATATGGACAGCATATTTGGAAATATTAGCTAAAGTGATTTTGAAAAATGTCATACAATATAAAATTTGTTAATAATTTCCCGTTTGTAACTGGAAATACATACAAATCATTGCTATTTGTTTACATCTAATTTATACAGTATGTGTGTCTATAGTCACCCACATAGAGTATATATTATGCAGATTCAATATTGAATATTTTTGTATACCAAAGGAGGTATATAATGTAACTACATAATCATATATAATCAGACTTTATTCCTTTTCTTTCTTTCTTCTTTCTTTCTTTCTTCCTTTCTTTTCTTTATTTCTTATTTCTTTCTTTCTGCTCTTTGAACTATTTGCAACTTTCATTGTGTAGGTAGGTCATTTCTATTGAATGCTAATTTTTATTCTACTTGCTCATCTTCTGTAGATGAGTTTTTGCACTCAAACTTAGAAGTCTCAAAAGATTTCTAAATTATTTTATGTAATATTGAACTTTGCTCTAGAGGACTTATAAAGTTACTGGGGTTTCAAGTATTGTAGAAGTTTTATGTGTTTTTTTTTCTAATTTCATGGGTTGGGTGTTGCCCATCTTTTATTGTTCTTTCCAACCTGAAGACTATCTGAAACTTCAAGGAGCCTAAATAAGCAGGAGCAAAATTTGGCTTTAGATTTGTATATGTCTGTAGTCAGCCCTAGAAATGAACATATTCAATACTGTCAGACTAACAAACAGTTGTTAAATTATTCAGAAGTAGTAGCAATTTCATTGTCTGTTAAAAAATGTTCAGGAGGTAGAGCAAATTGAACCGTGATTCTTTAACGTCAAGTTGCAGTATTTTATTTTTATTTTGAAGCATCCCTTTCATAACTGATTATGTTTAATGAAATGCACAAACCCTCAGGTGGGAGGCAAATAGGCAAAGTATGTTCTAAAGAATTTGTTGTAAGGAAAATCTGTTACACTGTAATATTTAGAGGAAACATAACTGGCAGCATGGTGTATGTACTAGTAATAGTGTCATTAGAATGAACATTTGAACTCTCCTAAATTTTTTTTAAAGAAGTCACTGAATTTATATATAACTGAATGTAAATAATGAAAAATTGCATTTGTGACAAAGGACTTGTCCTTTGAGAATACCACCTATTTCTTAATAGTCCTAGAATAAAATATTTAAGTATAATTGTCTTAAATTTCAATATTATTTTGATTCAGATGAATGAAACGTAAGCAATTGCTGATAGTCTATCAGTAATAATGTGTTCTGTTTCTTTTATATTCATACTTGTCCTATTTGTAATGTAATCATTTTACGATTAAATTACTTGTTATACTTTCTACTTGGTTTATGTTAGAGACTTAATTAAAAAGCACCTATATGATGATTGCTTAAAAAGACATTTCTGCTAATGTCTAGAAAGAAAAGCAAAAGTTGAGATCGAATGTAGTAGGATAAAGCAGATTAAGCTTAGAGTATCACCTATTTGATTGCGTCTTTCAAGACGGGTGCAGACAACAGATTATCTTCTAGAGGCTGAAGGGAACACTAAAAGAGTAAAACCTTTTTGCAGTGAAAGGAACTTATTTATTTTATATCCCCCAAATTATTTGTGGGTCACGTATTTGATTAAACAAATATATATTTTTCTCATTAGGAAACTTTTAAAGTGGTTTTCTAAAGAAAGACGTATTCATCAGGTACTATGAAAACCTAATTTGTAAAATTACCATAAAAATTACTTTTATCAGGTTATGAGAATATCATCTCTTTGACATTAGTGGTACTTTAACTGCATCAAATTTGACCATAGTAACAAAATATTCATTACTTGATAAATTTATTAAGCTTAATTAGGAACTTTTAAAAAGTATTTCATTCAAGAGTAAAGAGTATATTCAGGTTAGTAGGTAACCTCTAGGTGTGAGTCAAAGAAAAGTTATCTGTTCACATTCTGTCACCTATTGGTGACAGTAAAACTTTAAGTTCCATATTATGTTTTCAGGATGTGCCCAATATCTGCCTTTATTCTTTTTACTTATTTTTGTTTATTCCTACTTTATTGAGGAAAAGGTCCCTGCAACTGATTATAGACTTTTAATTTCCATCTCAATAATTTACAGGTTGCCTGAGCTAAGATGTTGGTTTGGAGTGTAGCTTGTGTGGAGCAGTGGGTAACGCACACGTCTGTCACACTTGCTGGAGTTCTGTCCTGATGCCTTGGCCGCATGACTGATTACTAGGGACAGTTAAGGGTTAAATGTCAGGTGGCACTCTATACTGCTCAGGGTTTAGCAGGTTTGATAGAAGTAGGAATGTGTGAATATTATGATTACGTCTCATGTTAGTGCAGTCTTATGCTTCTCAAATATAATAAACATATGATAAAGTATTTGCCTGTTTTAGGGAGCTCTTAACTAAAAGATGTATAAGTGTCATACATGACAGGCAAATAACAAGACCTGTTCTGTTTCTGAAGCACATTACTTCTCCATGGATTAAATTCATGATACATTTATTTACAAATCAAAATTACCTTCATGGGTAAAGTCTGATTTTTATTGCCCAGTTCTTTCTACTATCAATTGTTCAGCCACCTAATGAGTATATTGTATAATGCAGATGTGCATTATGTAGGTTGAACACCTCCCTTTTTATACATTAGCTAAGAATGAATGATGGATTTTTGTTTTCCTCCATAGTTTGTTATTCATTTATAATTTTAATGAGGTTAACTACCAGTGTGGGAAATAAACCAATCTAGGTTGTTCTCTTCTGCTAATTCACATGTAGTTCCAGTATGCAAGTCTTTAACTCAGATGGCTATCAGGTAACTAAACATGTTCAAGGATTTAACCAAAGAACAAAATATCTTCTTCTTAGTGGAAAATTTTTGCTGTACAAGAGTTGTACTAAAACAGCAAAGTCTTCCTTCTTTCCTTCCTTATCTTCATTGATAGCCTCATCCCTTATATTAAATAGAATGTTAGATGAGCATGATCGAGTGATATTTTGAAGAAAGATATATTTTTTTAACAATTGACACTATTTGCTTAAGTATTTGCTGATTTGGACATACTTTAGGAAAATGCCTCATATTCATTTTAATCAGGAATTGATAATGGTGCAGGAGAGACATTTCTGTCCCTTCTGGCTTCGGTGCATTTTCCTGCATTTGGGCACTGCTCTTCCTTCCCTTTAACATGATCTATTCTCTCCCTACTAGTCGAGAGCTCCTTCATCTCCTCTGGAGATAACTGTGGCGTGTGGTGCCGCTTGTCCGTTAGGGGGCTGTTGCATTTCTCCACATTCTGTGTCCTTTTCCCTTGGAGCCTGAGCCTGAAGCCTCAGCAGTCCTCCCCGCCTTTGCCAGCCTGAGGAGTCAGACTCAAAGTTGTTCCCAGCTCTTTTCTGCTCAGTGGGCTGCCGAGAAGGACCAGACCGAAACAAGATTTAGAAGAATTCTGGTGAGAACTGTTTATAAGGATATGGTATTTTAAAATAATGTAGTAAACAAACAGAATTGTGGCATAAACAATGTCGTTTTAGGACAGGTGGTTTAAAAAAACAAACAAAACAAAAAACCCAAATATGAACCCAACTCGAATGCTGCCAGTTTGGAACCACTGAACCTTAATGTGTACTTCAGGAGAATTACCCAGGTTTGTTGATAAACTTTTAACATGCTTTTTCTTTTTCTTTTGTATCATTTTCCGGTCATTATGCCCTTTTGTCACTCAGCTTGAAAGTAATTAATCTATTACTAGGTAGTTTAAGGACTTTTTGCCCATAAAACATGACAGAAGGAAAATTTAAAACAAAAGCATGAGGATATTCATAGACATTTGAAATCAGTGCCGAACCTTAAATCGATTCAAAACCGAGCTGGACTCATTGTATTTCAAGTCTTTCTTCCTTTTAACTAAGTAACATTTCAGTCACTTGGCTCTTTAGCATTCATTCATTTACGTTTGTCTTGCCTTGAAATTCAGACGGTCTTGCTGTGGCTGAATCATCACTTGTTTAGGTGTTTATTTCTGTGTTGCTTATTTCTTCTTACCGTTTTTCTCTATCACTTGGTGAACGTGGTGCAGCAGTGTGTAAATGTTGTTGGTGATTGTGCAATATGAGGATGCTAGTTGCTACAGAATATATCATCTAAGCCTACTATGCTGCCGTGATGGACTTTTATATGGAGACATTTAGGTTTATTACTAAATGACGCTTTTTTGTTAATGCCTTTGACTGAAATATTTTGACTTACATGAAATGTGGATTGTGGTGAACAGAGAGCTGTTTATTTTCCTTGTGTGAAGGACCAAAGTTAAAAAGGTTTTTTTCCTCTTTATCTTCTCTTAGAGAATGGGGACCAGGGATTCAGAGTAGGTGTCTCCGGTGTTCTGTGGCCCTTCTCTGCTGAAGTGAAAGCATTTGTGAATGAGTGTTGGTTCCTTGGAGTTCTAAAGCTGTGTGTAAACTAGTAAACCGTGTCTCATTCATGTGCTATGGAGATTTCTCGTACTTCAGGGACAAAAATAATTTGGCTACTAACGAATTAGGGCTACCTGCCAGTGCCAACACATACTGTAGGTAAGAGTAACACTATAAAGAAAAGCTGCTGGCAGCAACTCCATAGAAACTTTCATATGTAACAGCGTTTCTATTTCTGCTCTTCACATCTTTGAGAGAATGTGTGTTTTAGAAAAGAAAATGTTAAAAAACAGAAGATATGATCTTTCATAAAAATGTATGTGTAGCTCCGGTTGTAATAATCCTCAGTCCAGGGTTGCATTAGGTTCTGTGCATACCAGCTTCCCCCACCCATTCCAATTATTGAAGCCTAAGAGTCAGATGCAATGAGAATAGATGTAATAGGAAGAAATTAAGTTCACTACATAGGGCCCAAAATAAAAAATAGCAGCATCAAAACCTCATAAGATTTTGCTATTGGATGTTTTAGAGAGTTAGGAAGTTGGGACCCTGAGCACGATTCTCATAATCGGCTCTCCACTAGGACTTCAAGAACATTGTTGAGAAAAGAAGCGAAAGGGTTAATCGGCTTTGCTCTGTTGTTAATTTCTTAATCTAGTTGGAAAAGAAGACACAAACCCAAATCATTTTTTCTTGGTATGTTTTTAATCAACTTTACTTCAAAATGTTGTGATATATATTACTGATGTGGGTGGGCTCTGTTTTCTCTTTTTATATTAATTAGGGTCAAGACTCCAAGGGATGGGTTGTTGTAGAAGTCCTCTTTGGAATTTTTACATATTATCTGTTGATAGGCCATTTTAAATCATTTTATATTTTTCTAATAAAAAGCATCCTAATGACAAAGAAACAGGCATTGGAATGAGAAATATACTCTCACATAAGAGAACACAAAATGAGCAAATAATACTTTATTTATGCTATTTAGTTTCATCCAGCAATAGTATAGGTTGTCTGATAAAGTTTAAAACATTTTTATTCTAAGTGTAGATTTAAGATGATCAAATCAAGGTATCATTTATTTGCATACAATTCTTCCTTTTGGTTATTTATCCTGGATTAGCGTTTGTTGGGCAATAGTTTACGAAGTCTAAAGACTTTTTTTAAAAAACTCTTTTCCTGATGTCTCTTTGTCTTCCCCCCTTTTTATCTGCTCTTGAGTTTCATAACATATCTGAAAAGAGTTTGCAGGAAATGTCAGACAAAATTAACCTTAATACTTCCTTTCTTCTTTTTTACCTTCACTATAGAGATCTGTGTTGAAGATTCTTTAAGGTAATGTACAGGTCCCCATGATGTAGTAGAAAAAGGAATGAACTGGTGGTACAACTATTTAATTTCTGAATCAGTCACTAATTCAACTTTGACCTTGAATGAGTAATAACTGAATGTACAACATCAGTTTCAGATTATTTGTCATTACTCTTAGTATCATCAGAAAGTGAGGAAAACTTTTATTTAACATTTAAAGTGCCATTAGTTAAACAGAACACCTTGGCATGGAAACAAAAGAGAGCAATGGATGCTACTACTGAGGGAAGAGCTTCTATTCCCCTCCAGTCCTAACCATAGCTGGAATTTGGCAAGTAGAGGAAAAGATATTGATTTTAGAGTAGTGCAAATATATAAGCATTACTGCAAAAGTAAATCTAATTTGACAAGTTTAGGAATATTTAAAGCTTTAAAAGTATTCTTCTAGAAAAAGAAAGCATTATCCAAAAGATCCTGATAGCACTTTGAAGACTCAAAGTGAAGGAACAGAAATACAGACTTTTATTAATAAATTAAAAAATATTAAGGAGTCATTAACAGTTTTGTGAAGGGTTTATTTTGGAGAATGTAAAGGTTATACACCTATGCACATACAAAATTTAGAAATTCAGGAGAAACTATGTCACGTAGAGTAATCTTTTGAACAAATCTTACCAACTCCCAATGAAGCTGCAGTTTTCAGGAGAAAAGAAGGGAAGAAATATTTCATAGAAATAAAATCAGCATTCATTCCCCCTTCCTCATATGCAGCACAGAACCCTGCGGTGTGAGCTACAAGGACATATAATGGTATTCTGGTGGTATTAAACGTGGTATTGTGGTGCATGTATTCAGTCTTTTGAATATATGAATTCAAGAATTTGGGTGAATCAAGGTATGCTTGAGCAACATTTGGGAATGTTTGAGATTGTGGATCAAGGGAGACTGTGAGAATGATGTATGTTATATAGGCCTAAGGAATATATTTTAAATGAACAGTTTTTAAATTTATGGGGATTTTGAATATTTCTTCTAAAGAATAAAGTCATTTCCTCTTTTTGATAAGGGTTTTCATTTGTCGGTCTATTCACTGATTTTTTTGGGGGAGAGGAGTGTAACGTAGTAGAAAGTGTTACTAGCTGGGTATGAGTTCTGAAGTTCTGATTCTTCTCTATGAACTGAGACCTCTTTGGGCTGGGTAGTTTCTAATATCTTGCAACTCTAAAATTTCATCACTTTAAGCTGTCTTTGAAAAGTCCATAGCCCCTTATTCTCCTGGTCATAATTCGTGCATTTATGCAGCTATTTAGAGACAGGATATATCATATAAGCAGCCTTTACATGTTGACTCACTTCTCAGTTTACATATCAGCCGGGTGGTGTTGTACAATGACAAGTAACCATAGTATATCTTAGGAGTTCTCAATCTAAGTACCATGTATAATTCTTACTTGGCATTAAGTGCCCAAGGCTTGCTATGGGCTCTTTGAAGTGTTTCAAAAGATAAGATTCACATTCTATGTTTTCAAAACTCTTGAGTGCATCAGATCACCATCCTCAGCGATCACAAATATTTGGAAAATAAATTATATATGAAATACTGAACTGTGGGGGGAATATGAAAAGCGTGAGAGTGGTACTTTAGGTAAAGGAGCTGAGCATGTATTTATAAGAATAAAATGAAAGGGAAAAAAGAGAAAATATTAGACAGTAGAACATTAGGACCACACAGGAGCTCTAGACAGTATATGACTTTCTATGAATAAATAAAATATTGGTCTGGAAAGTGGCAAGATCAATGATGATTACATACAGGTAGTCCAAAGAAAAACTTTTAAGTATTTCTTAAATTAGGCTATTATTACCTTCCGCATCAAACTGGTCAACCGGTTATCCATAGTTGCTGGTTGGCAATTTTAAGCAAAGAAATGTTAAACCCTATGAGGCCAGAGAACAGAGCAACAAATGATGAGAGATGCCTTTAAAAAGCTGTATTATCTAAGAGGATAAACTTCACATACTGTTTATATGATATATTTGGCAGATTGCATGCTATTTCTTTAATGCAACATTTGGGAGAAAAAAAGTATAGCTATACCTTCAGCAACATAATCTTTAACTACATACCCAAAACCTTCCTTTTATCTCTACTTTTAAAATATGAATATGTTATCATGAAATCATCATAGAAATAAGTTAAAAGTTTTAAATATAGATTCAAATATTTGGGATAATAGGTATTGCATAGAATTAATTATTTGTTTACTAATTATGATATAGAATTTTTTATTCTCTTCCTGACACTTTTAATTGGAAGCAAAATGGGTGTTATTCTCTTATTTTCCTGCTACTGATATAAAGATTGTAAGAAAAAAAGAGAAAAAGAACCTTATTTATTGAACCACAACAACCTGTAAATGTAGGACAAAAGGGAAATGTTAAACCTGAAAGAAAATCTGGAAATAATCCAATTGGGCAATTTACTGCTAATATATTTTATAATCCAGCATTTATTGATATACAGATTTGGCATACATTCCTACAATTTCTAAATCAAGAATTAAAATTTTGTGACATATAAGTCACTTAAATTCTTTGGATGTCAGCCATGCATCTATAAAATGGACTTAAAAATAATATGGAATTATTTATCCCCCGATGTTAATGAATAGGCTTAAATTTACGAAAATTTATCTCTGAGTGAAAGAATGAAAGCCACTGAATTCAAAATTTTAAAACTAGGCTTAATTTTTGACAAATGTAGAAGGGTCAGCACTTGAATAAACATTTTTATGTTTTTGTTTTTAGTGTACTAGTCTGATATGTGAAAGTCATTTTAGCATGTAAAATACCTGTAAGAAACTGATGTAATTATACTTGATTTCATAGTTAATATAACTATAATTGTCATAAGTGTACTGAGAATTATTGAGCCCAGTAATTTGTACTTAAATTGCAGCAACATAGCTATAGTTTTCTCTGACTGCTTACCACTAGTAATTAAATATCTTAAAAACCCATCTCTTTCCATCTATGTATATGAAATCTGAAATACTAATGCAAGTCTCAGTATATCAAATATTTAAAAAATGAATTTGTTGATTTAACATATTCCTATGCTTTAACCTGTGCAAATTAAAATTCATTTATTTTTGCTTGATCACACACACAAAAATAAATCATTTCAATGGTAAAATTATTATTGAACAACAACAACAGCAAGAGTGATTCTCTGTTAAGGTTTTTAATAAGTTTCATACAAAATATATTGCTTCTTTACAAATTGTTTGTAAAAATATTTTGAAAATTAGAAAATATTAAATAACTTTAAGATGCTATTACTATACAACTACGTTATAGATTTTCATTGGTAAGAGAATCAAGAGAGGTTTGTCCATTAGCTACTTTTTCTGTAGACCGTAGATGAAGCTTGTGGGAAAATATATAAATTTCTTTTTATGTGCAGCTGTAAAACAAGCCAATGAAATCACAGAAGAAACAGAAACCTTATTTTTTATCTAAAATTGTTTTCACTGATATAATCTGTTGAAAGCCAGAAGCCATCTAAAGTGCTGATAACAATTTAAGAAGATGATCTTTTTCCTTAATTATACATCTGGGAAATATTAGCTGAACATTTTGTGGAGAACAGTGAATACCTTAGTTGCCAGTTGTCTAAAATGCTGCTAATGATCGACATAGTGCCAGTGTTTTGATGGCTAAAACCTAGGCTGAATATGAATACAAAGAACACAGTTGGGGGAAAAAAGCGCACATTTTATACAAAACAGATTTCCACCATCTGCTTGGCACGTAAGTTTGCGACTATAGGCGATCTATGAAAGAGACCACTGTCCACATTATGAATGGTATCACTTTTATTGGTACCTTAGAAAAACCATAGGGTTTTGAAAGCCTGTATAACCAGTGATTTTCTTGAGCTGAATAATGAAAACAAGGGCGTCAGCCAAAATTGTGTTCCTTCCATCATCTCTTCTGTGTCAGTCTTGTCCTTGCAAAATGGGTTTCACTAATAAAGTAGGTCTTACTGTTATTCCTCAGGATATTAAAATATACCAGGCAACATTAAGCAAGTGGCCCTTAGGACGAGAACCCCAGATGGTTATGAGATAAAAAACTGTTTGCTTTAGGAATAGGTTATATTCCTGAGTCTGTTGCCTGAGTACTATGGTGCATGTCAAATCAGCATGGAAGTTAATGGTCCAGAAGCACTTCTGAATTTAATGCCTTCCCATTTGTTCTGAATTTATAGTATTAAACCAGACCAATGCTGTTTCATCTGTTTCATCATTAATTCGGTAAGGGAAAACCATGCTGTCAATAGTAAATTATAGACAAAATCTAATTATTTGACCCATTTCCCTTTTTCTAAAGGTAAGAGAGAAATCACAAAATGCTCAATAAAAGAATATTGGTAAATTTATATGCTAAAAACTTTTAAATGTGCAGAGTAGTTGGTAAGCTTTATTATAGATTGCCACTTAGCACATAGTAGGCACTAAGTCAATGTTTGACAAAGTAAAAATTTGACCTATTGTGTTTTCCTTAGCTGAACTGTATTTTGTACTTTTAAATATTAGGAAATCTGGACTGTAACAGTGTGTTACAGTATGGATTTGTCTAGGTTGTCTGATTTGCAAACGTGTTGAGACCTTTTGAGCTCTTGAGAAAGGAATATATGCTTTATTAAGAAGTGTAGATAAATGCTCAGAATCCCTCTATATCCGTACTGTTCACTATGGTAGCCACAAGCCACACTTTACTATGAGCACTCGAACTGTAGATAGACCGAACTACTGTGCTGAAAGTACAAATTACACACTGGATTTTTAAGACTTACCTCAAAAAAAAAAGTGTGTGTGTGTAAAATATCCTACTAATTTTAAAAAATATTTACTCCCTGTTGAAATGATAATATGTTGGATACATTGGTTTAAATAAAATATATTCTTAAAATTATTTGCACCTGTTTCTTTTACTTTTTTTAATGTGGCAACAAGAATATTTAAGATTACCCATGTGACTTGTATTTGTGGCTCATATTATATTTCTATTGCACAGTACTGCTATATACATTTCTGTGAAAGGAAGAAAATTAAAATCCCTAACTGCACCTAAATTCTAGTACGTCACGGCTCAGTAGGGTAGAATGTGTCCAAAAGACCTAGGTTTTATTAACTGTCTTCCTTTTAGGCTTCTAGAAGAAGGTGAAGTTCTGACACTTTTTAAAAGACCTTAGTGGTAACACTGAATTGCACAGATGTTTATATCTTTTACCCTATGAATAGACAGGTTCTCCAACTTCTATGGCACATCAATGGAGAGGAAAATATTCACTTAGGGCTTGTATAAATTATTTTAGAGATTATGTTTCAATTATTTACTTTTTCAAATGCCATCACGTGTATCTGTATGTTCTTCACTTGATTTTTTAAATGTTTGTGGTTGGGTGGTATCTTGAGCTGTCGCATCCCACAAGATGTGATCCAGACTTTATATAGAGATAAATTTATAGAGATAGGAGAGAGGTAGATTCAGCATTGACTACTATGTGCCAGACCCTGTTAAATGCAGTTTCATGCATTGGTTCACTCTATCCTCACAAGAATCTTATTTTTTATTTTTATCTCTATTTCACAAATGAAGAAAATGAAACCTACAAAGAGAGGGAGAGAGTTGCTTAATTTCTCACAGGTAGTAAGTGGCAGAACTGGGGGACAAATCCACACAGTACAACTCCACAATC
>PVKH010024954.1:0-13527 GCA_004027955.1 Chaetophractus vellerosus | reverse complement strand
CCTAAACTAAAGAGAAAAACTGCACCCAGAATAAATATTTTAGGATCCAGATGCCAAGACACCAACAAAAAATTACAATCCACACCAAGAAACAGAAAGGTATGGCCCAGTTAAAGGAACAAGATAAGCTTCCAGCTGACATAAAGGAGTTGAGACAACTAATCATAGATGTTCAAACAAATCTTAATAAATTCAATGAGATGGCTAAAGAAATTAAGGATATTAAGAAGACATTGGATGAACAAAAAGAAGAATTTGAAAGCATACATAGAAAAATAGCAGATCTTATGGGAATGAAAGGTACAATAAATTAAATAAAAAATACACTGGAATCATATAATAGCAGATTTGAGGAAGCAGAAGACAGGATTGGTGAGCTTGAAGAAATGGCCTCTGAAAGTGAACATACAAAAGAACAGATGAAGAAAAGACTGGAAAAACTTGAACAAGGTCTCAAGGAACTCAAGGGTAGCAAGAGATGTGCAAACATGTGTCCTTAGTGTCCCAGAAGTAGAAGCATAGGGAAAAGGGGCAGAAGGAATATTTGAAAAAATAATGGTAGAAAATTTCCCAACCCTATTGAAGGATATAGATACCCATGTCCAAGAAGCATGACATACTTCCATCCAAAAATAATCTGAACAGGCCACCTCTGAGACACATACTATTCAGAATGTCAAATGCCAAAGAAAGAGAAAGAATTCTGAGAGCAGCAAGAGAAAAACAATGCATAATATATAAGGGATACCCAATAAGATTAAGTGCCAATCTCCAATCAGAAACCATGGAGTCAAAAAGACAGTGGTATGATATATGTAAGATATTGCAAGAGAAAAACTTCCACCCAAAAATGTTATATCTGGCTAGTTTGTCTTTCACAAATGAAGGCAAGTTTAGAATATTTACAGATAAACAGAAGCTGAGAGAGTTAGTAACTAAGAGACCTGCTTTGTAGGAAATACTAAAGGGTGTGGTACAGCCTGAAAAGAAAAGACATGAGAGAGTGGTCTGGAAGAGGGTCTAGAAATGAAGACTATATCAATAAAAACAACTAAAAGTGTCAAAAGAGTGGTGAAAATAAAATATGACAGATAAAAGCTTAATATTCAGGAATCAACTTAACCAACCATGTAAAGCACTCATACCCAGAAAATTATAACTCATTGTTTAAAGTAAACAAAAAAGACCTAAATAATTGGAAGAACATTCCATGATCATGGATTGAAAGACTAAGTATCATTAAGATGTCAATTCTGCTCAAATTGATATACAAATTTAATGCAATACCAATAAAATCTCCACCAGCATTATTTAAATAAATGGAAAACAATATTGTCAAATTTATTTGGAAGGGTAAGAGGTCCTGAATAGCCAGAAACATCTTAAAAAGGAAAAGCAAAGTTGAGGAACTCTCATCTCCAGACTTTAACTTGTATTACCTAGTTACAGTGGTAAAAACAGCATGGTCCTGGGATAAAGACAGACACATAGATGAATGGAATTGAATTGATGGGTAAAAAACAGACCCTCATTCTATGGTCAAGTGATTTTTGACTAACCTTTCAAGCCCACCCAGTGGGTACAGAACATTCCATTCAGAAAATGGTGCCTAGAAAATTGGATATCCATAGCAAAAGAAGGAAAGAGCACCCATATACAAAAATTAACTCAAAATGAATCAAATACCTAGATCTAAAAGCAGGAATCATAAAGCTTCTAGAAGAAAATGTCAGAAAATATCTTCAAGACATGGTGGTAGGTGGTGGATTCTTAAAGGAGATAAGAGGAGGACTGAGATGTACTACTGATATTTAATGTATGTAGAAATTTTAATTAGCTTTATTGTAAAAGTGTGGAAATGTACAAAGTTGATGGTAACACATTATTGTGAGTAACAGCTGGTTTATTAAAGGGGATGTGGCTGAAAATGTTAGTATAGGGATGTAAATGCCAATTGACAGAAAGCTAGAGAATAATCTAGGGACTGAATTCACAGTAAACCCAGAGGTGGATGAGAATAGTGGCTGATGGTACAGATGCAAAAGTGCCCTTTGTGAGATAGAGCAGGGGTACATCAGTATTGCATGATGGTGGGAATGTGGAGAAGCATGGGAAAAAATACAACTGGAGTGACCAATGGAGTGTGGTTAACAGTAATAATGTAATATTCCTACATCTATGCCAAAGATGTACTGTGTTGATAATGGGTGAGTATGGAAAATGTGCCAACTCTATGCTGGTAATAAGCAGGTGATATTATCTCATAATCTGTAACAAATGTTCCACCACGGTGTGGTGTGTTGATACAGGGGTGTTGTTGGGGAATTGTGCACATTTGCATGATTGTTTTGTAAGTTTACAACTTTTGTAATAAAAATATATTTAAATATATTTAAAAAATAATAGGGTGTGTTGGGGGGAAATACACCAAATGTAAGATAAGGACGATAATTAGTAGTAAGATTTTGACAATGTTCTTTCATAATTTGAACAATGTCTTATGATAATGCAAGGTGTTGGTGGAGGGTTGATGTATGCGACCCATGTATGATGTTATAATTGTTTGCTTTGTAAGTTCATGTCTTTTGCTATACATTTATTGTTTATGTATGTTCATGTATAAATAATATAAATAACAATAATAATAGGGTTGGTTGAGGAAAATACTTTGGTTAGTAGTAATATTTTGAGGATGCTCTTTAATCATTAGTTAAAAAAATGCTTCACAACAATACAAGGTATTGGTGGTAGGTTGATGTATGAGAACCCTGTATGATATTATGTATGTTTGTTTTGTATGTTCACAGCTATTACTATACTATTATTGTTTATGTATGTTCATGTATGAGTGCTATATTTCAATAAAATTTTAAAAAGTTAAATAAATGGGAGGACAATCCATGTTAATGGGCAGGAATTCTAAATGTTATCATGTCAGTTCTACCTAAAATGATTTACTGCAATCCCAATAAGAATACCAACAGTTTTTTAAAATAAATGGAAACCCAATTATCAAATTCATTTGGAACAGAAAGAGACCCTTAATAGCCAAAAATGTCTTAACAAGGAAGAACAAATATGACTTTAAAGCATATTATTTAACAAAAATGGTAACAAAACAGCATGGTATTTGTGTAAAGACAGAAAAATTGGAATCAAATTGAGAACTCAGAAATAGACCTTCACATCTATAGTCAAGTGATTTTGACAAGGCTTTCAAGCCCTCCCAGCTGAGCCAGAATAGTCTATCCAACAAATGATGTTGGGAGAACTGGATAGCTGTATCCAAAAGAAAGAAAAAGGAGCACTGTCTCACACATCATAAAAATAATTAACTCAAAATGGATCCAGGTCCTAAATATAAAAGTGACAACCATAAAGATGTATGAAAACATCTTCAAGATCTTGTGGAAGTGGTAGTTTCTTAAACCTTACACTCAAAGCATGAGCAACAAAAAAATATATATATACATAAATGGAACCTCCTCAAAATTAAACACTTTCACATCTAAAAGGACTTTTTTAAAAGGGTGAAAAGGCAGCAGATTCAAAGGGAGAAAATATTATATTTGGAAATCATGTATCCAATAAGGGTTTAACACAGATGATATATAAAAAGGGATACTACAACTCAAAATAAAAAAAACAAACTTCCCCTTTTAAAAAGGGCAAAATACTTGAATAGTCAATAGTCCAAAGAATAATTACAAATGACAAAAAAAGCATGAAAAAATGTTCAACATCACTAGCAATTAGGCAAATGTAAAACAAAACTTCAATGAGATATCATTTCACACCCATTGGACTGGCCATATTGAAAAGTCAGAAAACTAAAAGTGTTGGAGAGGAAGTGGAGACATAGGAATGCTTATTCCTGTTTTTGGATTAGAATGGTACAACCACTGTGGAGGGCTTTGGCAATTCCTAAGGAAGTTGAATATAGACTCATCACATGACTCGGCAATACCACCGATAAGTATATACCTAGAAGATTTGAGAGCAGTGACATGAACAGACTTCTGTACACTGATGTTCATAGTGGTGTTATTCACAATAGCCAAAAGTTGGAAACAACCCAGGTGTCCACCAACTGATGAATGGATAAACAAATTGTGGTATATACACATGATAGAATATTATGCAGCTGTAAGAAGAAATGAAGTCATGAAGCATATAACAACATGAGTGAATCTGGAGGACATTATGTTGAGTGAAGCAAGCCAGACCCAAAGGACAAATACTGTGTGGTTGAATTTTTATGAACTAAATATCCTGTGTAAATTCATGGTGCTAATAATTAGAATTTAGGTCACCAGAAAATAGAATGAGGGTAGCAACTGGAAAGCTGAGGATTAATTTGTGTAGAATAGAAAAAGTATTTTTTTATGTCTTTGGAAATTAATAGAAATGGTCAAAACACATCATAGAGCTTGTCACTGGCAGAGCTATGATATGGATATTACAGTGGTTGAAAGGGAAAAGCTAGGGAAATGTATACTACTAGAAAGAAAACTTAAAAATGGAACATTGGACTATATAACACAGTTAAATCTCAGGTGAAATATGAATATGGGTAATATTGCATATATAAGACCATTTTTAACAATAATTGCAAATAAAAACATAGAACTAGGAATAAATAAATATTGTATAAACATATATTTAAAAACATACTAAATTGATTTTACTTGGTATTAGTATATGATAAGACACAATTGTAAAAGATAAATTTAGAAAGAATAAATATAATGTAGATTTTAAATACTTGAATAAATTAATTAGTTTTGAATTAGCAGAATATTGTTAAATATTTTACCCCTGAAATAAGGGTGAACATTATTTTAAATGTTCAAAAACACAGGAAAAATAACAAGATATAATGTTACAGAGAAAATCTTAATATAAATTTCAAAATAAACTTATTTATAAATTCTATTGCTTGAAGGCTAAAAATATAACTAATTACAATTATGAAAGTTTATATAACCAAAGAATAATATCCTTGAAAAATCATAAAGTAGTTTTAAAAATATCATTTGAATAGCAGTTTTTAATTTCCTAGATTGCCTATTAAATATACCATGAAATGGGTTGGCTTTTAAAAATTGGAGATGATTAGCTTTCAGTTTGAAGCATGAGAGTATCCAAATCAGAGCATAGTGAAGGTGATGCTCTCCCTGAATCCTGTGTGAAGGCTCCACCTTCATCAAGCACTGGGATGATAGCCAGGCTCTAGACCCCATCCTCATCAAGTGTGGGCTGGCACCCAGACTTTCCTCATTCCACAACGCCCCTGAGAAATCTGGAGTGCTAACACTCTTCCTGAACAACAGGCCAGAAAGCCTCCCCTGTCCAAATGCTAGGGCATACTCACCCTTTACACACACATGAACAGGTGTTCTCTCTAGTCTGAGAAGATGTCTTTGGTCCAGACATTAGTTTCCATGTTTCTGCCTTTGAAATGAGTTTTCCTTCAATTTCTTCATTTTCTGTTTCTTTTAGTCCAGGCTGGCAGGAGTTCTCTTCAGAAACATCTCACAAAAAGCTTATGAGTTTTGCATATACTGCACACGGGGTCAAAACCTTCAGAAAAAAAAAAAAACTTACCAAAAATCCTTTCAGAATAACTGCATTTCCAATCCTTACTGGCACTGAATTGGTTAACTGGATCCATGTTCACTTAAATCCTCATAAGGAGCATTCTCCTTTGAGAAATCAATTTCTGGAAGCTCAGAATTTTCCAAACCATTAATTTTTGGTTTCTTTGGGCCCAAAAGTTCAGTTCTAACCTATTCCCTTTCTTCTCACATTTTACTATAATCTGCAAGGAGTAACCAGGTTGCACTTTCTAACTTTAGCTTGTATACCACTCAGCTAAAACTCCAAGCTGGTGAATTTCAAATTCTGCCTTTCACCTGACATCAGAACTCAAATTTGCCAAGTTCTTTTCCACTTGAAAACAATTGTCACCTTTCTTCCAGTTTGCAATGATACAGTCATTTCTGTCTAAAGTCTCATCTGAAGTTCCATTAACATCCAAATTTCTACCACTAGTCTCTTCAAAGCAATCTAGGCCTTTTCTATCAAGCACCTCACAATTCTTCCAGCCTCTACCCATTAACAAATTCCAAAATCATTTCCACATTTTTGGTATTTGCAATAGCAGCACCCTATTATGCTTGTACCAACATCCGTTTAAATTTACTTGTATGCTTAAATCAGATACCATGAGATGAGTTGGCTTTAAACAATGGGAAATTATTAGCTTCCAGTTTGAAGCCATGAGAATGTGCAATTCAAGGCATAGTAAAGGTGTTGCTTTCTTCCTGAAGACTGGCTGCTAGCCATCCTAGGCTCCTCTGCCAAGGATTCCTGAATAAAAGGAAAACCTACTTCAAATGTACTTCTAAATAAGCGTCTCTCAAAAGAATTAAAATATTTGCAGTATCCCAGTATCATTTCAAAGTGCTTCTAATTGTGAGAATCAAGTTTCAACTAAAGTGGTACCCTGGTTTATGACTTTCAAATTAATAAAAATAATCTTTATGTGGAAAAGAAAGAAATGGGTATTAAGAACAAGGATGAACTCAGTTATGCCTAAAATATCTGGCCAATAAATTCATTCAATATAAAAGACAAAATTAGGTGTCAGGCTATTGTTGTGAGTATATGGTTTTTATCTAGCTTTAACAAAACATGGACCGTAAAAATTGTATAAATACAAGAATTGATCCGGATTGTATATGTGACTGCAGACCCAAAGAATACAATAATAACAAGAATGAAAGTTTACCTAGAGAATATTTTCAATGAATATTAGCCATGGACTAATTAATAGTTACTAGCAATTGTTAGCATTTACATTCAGGTTTGTATTGTACGTTATATAACTGTATTACATATACTAAGTCATTTATCCTTATAACTATAAAAGGTGGTTCTATTACTACCTATAATCACAGTTGAGGAAACACAGGTACACAAACTCTATGGAATGTGTAGAATTCTACCTTGCTCTTAAAATTGATACTAAGATTCAAACCTAAATGACTTATTGAGTCCCTCCTTTATGGATGTTAGTACATAGAATGAAAGAATGGACTGATCTTTTTACTTTGCTAATTGCAGGCCTTCTGAAAATGCTATGTGAAGAAGCAAAGGTTTATGGATGATCAATGGTAGAAGTAGGAGAGAAAAAGGAAGGTTTGTAAAAAAATGCTGAAATTTTCATATCCACTGGGTTTAAGAACTCATTCAATACAATGATACACGTAGAAGTTGAAGATTGTTTTGCCTGAATGAATGTGATTGTTAAGTTCATGAGTCAACTGGACCAGGTTATTGTGTCTAATTTTTTTGCCAAGCAAACACTAGATTGATTGTTACTATGAGGATATTTCACGGATGTAAACTGATTGTGCCTAAGGCTGATTACATCTAAAATCAAATGTGAACTTTGCCCTCAACACTGAGAGATGTCTTATCTAATTAGCTGAAGGCTTTAATATGAGAAATGATGAATTTAGTAGTAGAAGGGAGAATTTCTATCTCTACTCTAGCCAGCCAACTTCTGGTGGGGAATTCACTGATAGCCATCATTGGAGTTCCCAGCTTGCAGCCTGCCCTATGGAATTTAGGTTTCTCTGTCTGCACATTCCTGAGTCAATTCCTATGAAAATTTCATAACACTTATAAGATAGATGGATGGATAGATAGATGATAGATAGATAGATAGATAGATAGATAGATAGATAGATAGATAGATAGATGATAGATAGATGATAGGTGGAACAGTGTCTTTTCCCCTTGAGTACATTGCCTAATACTGATTTTAATACTTTGAGTAGTTCTTGAGAAAAAGAAACTTAAGGATGAGATTTTTGACATTGTTCTAGGGAATTTGGAATTGGGTCTCTATTTTGATTAGATTCAAATATACTAATGAAATTTTTTTCCAACAATCAACATGGAACTGATAGTCCCTGGCATGGGTTGGCAATAGAGATATGTAAAATATCATCATTGTATAAGGCTATTCAAATGTATATGAGGGGGGCTGGCTGTAGCCCAGTAGATAGGGCACCAGTTCACCACATGGGAGGCCCTGGGTTTGGTTCTGGGGGACCTCTCCAAAGTGGGCAGACTGCCTTGAGAAGGTCAAGCCACCATGGGTTGGGCAGAACTGCCATGGACAGGGCAAAAAAAGCCACCATGGGCAGGGCAAAGCCACCATGGGCAGGGCAAGTCACCCGCAAATGGAGCAGACCCACCGACAAATGGAGCAGAGTTGTCTGTGTGGTGACCTGGCTCAGCACTTCACAGCAACATGGGGAGACAGAGCAGACACAGAATAATGCAGAGAAATGAACACAGCAAGATCAAGCAGAAAGGGGGGCAGGATATGTAACCAAAAAAATAAAATAAATAAATAAACAAATGTATATGAGGGAAGGCTATGGATGAAAAAGCTTTTAAGAAATCAACAGACTTTTGTAGAGTGGAAAAGTGTAATGATATGGCTGGTTGTTACTAAATATTCTGGATACAGTTTTAAAAGAAAAGGATGTGCTTAAAGCTTCAAATTTCCAACTTATGTGCTGGTTGAGGGACATGAAATTTTCTATGTATGCCTGGAAAGAAAAATTATTTTGTGTAGCCACAGACTTGCAATTTCTGAAAACCAGACCCAGAGTCTTCTTGTATGAGTGGCTGAATTACAATGTAAAATGAATTTCCAAACTTGCAGGGCATATGCTGTAAAGTGAGGGTATTCATTGGAAATGAATAGGACACTGAAAATTGGAATGGGAACATTTGGGTTGATAATAATAAACATGGGGACATTAAAAGCCTAGATTCTGTTAGAGTCTTTGCCAGATAAAACTTCAATGATTTTCCCTAAGGAATCAGCCACTCAATCTTCAATCTGTCCTGATAAATATGTGCCTGCTAAACTTAAAAACACTTCCCCTAAGGTTAAATACCTCACACCTGGTTAAATTAACCTTGGTTCACCAGTTGAAAGTACAATGGAATGCCCTGAGTTAGTTAGCTTGCAAGACACTTCTAATACTTTTTATGACACAACTCCACCACCCCTCTTTTCTTCCAGACCTATAACTAGACTTAAAGTCACAAAAGACTTGAAAATGTGAAACACAAGGTATGACCCATGAAGAGATGGGCTACATTTCAAAAGAACTGAATGCTTACCCAATTTACATAGACAAAAATCAGGGAAATATGTGTGGGAATAGATATTAAGGTGAGTGGCAATGGTGGAAGGAGCACAAAGTTGGACCAGGCTGAAATTATCGATATGCATCCAGTATGCAGAAATTCTGTATTAAAAGTTGAACCTCAGGGAGTTAGAATGGACATTAACAGTTTGTTCTGGTGGTTGGCTGAATCATGGACCTAAAGGTGGCCTACATTGCCTGAGGTCAAAATGCAGAACTTCCCTGATATAATGTAGATAAAAAGATCAAAAGACT
This sequence comes from Chaetophractus vellerosus, assembly GCA_004027955.1. Taxonomy (NCBI): domain Eukaryota; kingdom Metazoa; phylum Chordata; class Mammalia; order Cingulata; family Chlamyphoridae; genus Chaetophractus; species Chaetophractus vellerosus. The sequence continues at coordinate 4,033 of PVKH010024954.1, read as the reverse complement.
TAGAAAGACTGGAATGTTAGAGTGGATGTATTATATAAAACCTGATCCCCTACCCCAGGAATATCCAGAGGGCACAACATTCACCAGGACTCTGTGGAATAAATTTATGAGACTAACCACATCATCCTTGAAGGGCTCTGTGGGTGCTCTTCTCTGTAGGTCATCTATTACTTGAACAACTGTCACTGAAATTGTATGCTAAGTCACCATGGGGATGATCAGATACGAGGTTGACAGAAGACAAATGGGAATACTTAATTGACAATGACAGGGTGGATGTTGCTACCATAATGGACAGAAGAGTCAAAGCAGTAATCAAAATAGTCTGATTCACACAGAACTTTGGCATTGCCTAGTAGGTCTGGAGTATCTAGTAGTAAAAGAGATGGACTGTCTACTAAATTCTTACTTGATTGGTATAAGAAGAGCTCTGGGTCAAGAGAATAAAAGTCTAACTACAATTATAAAAACAGATATTAATGGACCTTTAATCAATTCCCAGAGACAGTTTTAAGACCCAAAGACCCTTCAACACAGGGAAGACCTGGACCTTTTGTGAAATGACCTTGCTACACATCCAAAAACTTATACAATTAACCTCCCTCACAACCTTCCTCAAAAACCAATGACCTTTTACCAGGATAGCAAAGCATTGGGGAAAAAGAAATGATCAGATATTTGGGGGATTATTAGACAACAGCTCAGAAGTGATATTAAGTTCAAGAGACCAAAAACATCACTGTGGCCCACAAATCAGTGTAGAGGCTTATGGAGATCAGGTGATCAAAGGAGTTTTACCCATGATACTTCTTCCAGTGGCTCCAGTGTTCCCCTGGACCCATTCTGTGGTTATTTCCCCAGTTCCATAGTGCATAATTGGAATTGACATACCCAGCAACTGGCAGAATTTCCACATTGATTCCCTGATATGAGGAGTGAGGGCTAATATGGTAGGAAAGGCCAAGAGGAATTCAGTAGAACTGCCTTTATGTAGCAAAAGAATAAATCAAAAGCAATACCTCATTCCTGGATGGGTTGTGAAGATTAATGCCACAATCCAGGACTTATAGTTTTAAGGGTGGTGATTCCCACCACATTCCCATTCAATTCTCCTGTTTGACTTATGAAAAAAACAAAAGGATCTTTGAAGATGATAGTAGATCATCATAAATTTAAACAGGTGCTGACTTTAATCACAGCTTAAATGAGAAATGGTAATTTCAGCACTCAGAGAGGAAAAATTCTCTCTCTAATTCAGCTGGTCACCATCTCCCAGGGAAATCATAAGAAAAATCTTCATTGGTGTACCCACTTTTTTTCTGGCTTTGATATTTGGACTTGAGGACCTCTATAGTCATGTGAGCAACTCCTATAAAAATTTAAAAATATTTACATATATGTATTAAATTATATATATTGTTATTCTGCTTTCATAGGGCACTCTATTACACTTATCAGGAAGTCAAAGACAATAAAGGAAGAATAAGTATAATTAGAAACAATAGGAAATAAAGGTGAAATAAAAGAGAAGTTGGAAAAAGAACACAACAACAATGACAACAGAGGAGGAGTAAGAGGGAGAAGGAGGAGGGGGAGTAAAAGAGTAAGAGGGGGAGAGAGAAGGAGAAAAGAAGGAAAAGAAGGGGGAAGAAGAAGAGGATGAGCAACAGGGGGAGAAGGAGAAGGAGGTGTCAGCGAGAGAGAAGACTTTATAAGAAAATTAATTAGATCGATTATAACTATGATGTTCCTGAAGTTTAATTACAGTTTCAAGGTGCAGAACTAGAAAATCAGATAGATATTTTATTGGCAAGTGTGGAATTATCTAGAAAGAATATATTTGAAGCCACAACAATGAATAACATATAGAAGGATATATAGAACTTCCACTAATACTTAGAATGTAGAAATCTGCAAAGAGTATTACCTCAACCATAACAGTTTTAAAAAGCCATATTATCCACGAAATCACACTTTCCATGAGACCATGAGAAAGATGTGATGGGGAACATCCAATAAACTGGAATACCAAGGAGAAACGGCCCTTCTAAAAGGAGTTGGTACAAATGTACTGTTTCACTTTGGCAGGGGTTGGGAGAAGATCTGAACACTGTACCAGCACATAGGAAGAATACAAATAAATGACAAAGGATTGCTAAAGCTAAATATGGCCTACATTGTCAGTTGCAAAGCTGTAATATCAAAATATTTGCATTCATTCTTAATGTCTTCCCTGCTGTTTATTTCTAAGTGCTCATGAGAAAGACATTGAGCAGGTTGGAAATCTTTCAGTCAAGGTCACTGTGTAACCCACAAAAAACTAAGTATCTTCCTCTTCCTCTATTACTAAATGAAGGACTGCTATTACTTTACAAACTATAGCTTTAGTCTTTCATTAGTTTTCTCTAACAACAGATAAAAGTTATTGAGATACCCAACTATAGAATTGTCCCTGCATTCTGAAAGCATCCAATCAAATAGCAAAATTTTATGTCCTTATACCTTCCCCAAGTTACCCAATCAAAGACTAAATCACATAATCCTAAAGTCTAGGTTCTTTCTAAAACAAATTTACATATAAAGCACATAATTCCACATTTCATGTTTACTTCTTCTCTCTGCAATGAGAAATGAAACCAAACCGTTCAATGACATGTTTTCCGGTGGTCTTGGCTAAAAAATATTGACTATTACTAGACTAAAATGTATAGTCAAGAAGACAAACCTTTATGAATACATTAGACATTTCATCATAAAGATGGACTCTATTAGAGTCCAAAGAAATGCTAGAAATAAAACTTTTGAAAAGCACAAACACATATTATAAGAAACAAAGAATTCCATCAACAAGATTATCAGTACACAATACAGTTACCAAAAGATTTAGTGACCTTGAAGATAAGCCAATAAGATTTAACAATACAGAAAAGATGTTACAAAAATTAAAAAGTGTGGAGAATGATATACGAGTCCTATAGGACAATATCAAACATTTACTATAGATATGTCATTACACAACTAAAATAACAATAGAAGTTGGGATTCTTGGGGAAGATCACAGAGTATGGCTCTTCAGGAATCAGTCCTTCAACCAATACAAGCAGTAAACATGAAGGACCTATTTGAAACAACTGTTTTGAAAATCCAGAGGCAAGAAGAACACTATGCTCCATCCAGGGAAGAGCTGGATGAAGAGGATGGTAAACAATGGTTAAAGGCTGTAAATTGTTCTTGTGGCACAGAGACTACTGGAGCCCATCCCTCATCTTACAGCAGGGCACTTTGGCATCCAATCCCTGGTTGACTCTCTGGTGAAAGAAAGGGATATAAAAACCCTCCAAGGGTGGTCATGATTGATCGCTGATCACATCTTTTGATTAGCAAATTAGGATCACTGTGGGACCGGCTCTGAAGGCAACTATTATTTTAACAAACCCCCAATAGAGGCAGTGGCAGCCATTGTTTTACCCCAGGCCTGGATAAAGGAAGTAACAATCATTGTTTCAACCTTCTCTGACAGGATTGGTGGTGGCTGAGATTTAACGATGTAGTTCATCTTTAAGGTTATGGGGGGACAGTTTGATGAAGGGCTGCATTTGCTGGGCAGGACAGGAAAACTGTTGTAAGAAGACATTGGAAAATCTCTTAGTGCCCTTCTTGATCCCTTTCCCAGGGAACTTTGGAGACAGCCTACTCCCCTTTCATGGTTCCTGGTCCAGTTTTGGCTAGGAAAAACTGACATGAGAAGGTCTCTCCAGGTTGACCCTTATTCCAGGATTTTCATTCCAGGCAAGAGCAGCTTGAGACAATGGTAGGTATGTAAAAAGCTAAAGGGTGAAAAAGTCCTGGAAAAAGGCCTGCCAGCTTCAAAAGCCCAGGAGAAGGAGATCTGTCTTATGAGTAACAGAGGGGACAACCAAACTCCTGTAAACAGGGAAACACCAAAACAACTAAAAAGCAAATGCCCAAGACAAGACACAGGTCCAGAAAGACAGGGAAAATGCTGAAAACTACATTTGCCTCAGACAGGCTT
>PVKH010024953.1:0-13515 GCA_004027955.1 Chaetophractus vellerosus | reverse complement strand
TAGGATTGTAGACTGTTCTTGGCCTCATAAAGATTGAGGTCTATCTAGCTGGGGATACAGATAAGCCAGCAGGCAATTTTTAAACAGTGGGATAAAAGCTATGGTAGACTATGGCAGTAAAGTTAGCACTGGATTCTGATGGGGGGTGGGGGGGTGGAGAGGTGTCTTCGAAACTGAAAACTGAAGGATGAGTAAGAACCAATTCTGTGGAGTATGGATGGATGTGACCCAGGGGGAGGGTAAAATCCTAGAGATTTAAGAGCTGAAAGCTGAAGCATAAATGATGCAGTAAGGTATGGGGTGGGGAGGGGAAGGCAAAATTTGAAGCCTGAAGGGCCTTTATGAATCAAACATTTTGAATTTTAACCCAAGGGGCTTTAGTCAACAGAGAAACCAGCTAAGATTGTCTTAAAAATAGCACAGAGGCAAGAAGAAGAAAGAAGGGAGTGAGGGGAAGGAAGACAGAAGGCAGGGAGCCCACTTAACTGTAATATCTTAGCTGCCATGATAACTTACCTTGCATTCATATTTCTTTGCCTATTTGTTTTGCTATTCGTTTGATTCATAAGGTATTTTCAAAGGCATTTCAATTTTTAAAATTATGACCTTAGTTAAAGAATTATTTTAACCTAAATATAATTTCATTTTAGGCAACCTTTCTTGTCTATCTCAGGATAAGATTTATCTCCTGATAAATAAATTTTGGATCTTAAGCAAAATGCATAGTCCTCCGTAAATTCTCTCAATGAAAGAACCCCCCACACCCCTTCTAGTCCAGCCTGGAGGTCTCCTAAACTCTGTACTAAGCTGGGGGAGGAAATGCCTAGAAGGAATAACCTCTTTTGGGCCTGGAGTCAACAAACTGCCTGATGTTCCTGCAGGGAATTCCTCAGTAATGCAAACTGACCACTTGAGGAAACAGAACACCACAGTTTAGCCTGGTTGCACCTTCAGGCTACCTGGGTGGTAAGGACCCACTCAGAGAAAGCGAGAGGCAGAAGCCTCAAGTCTTCTTTATTCTCAAAAGTACAAGTGCAGTGCTAGGGCCCAAAAGCCTTTCTATTTTACCATTTCAACATAAATCAGGAACTACAGATCATAGCCAGATTAAGTCACCTTTATATTTTCCTATGTATTTTCCTGTGTATTACCTCCAGTCTATTTCCCTGTGGCGATTAGTTGTAAAGCTTACTTTAAAAATAAACAAATATAATAAATGGCCCGTGTTGATCAGGCAGGGCAGCAGCAAAATTGGGACAGCTCGAGAGTACATTCCACCTCACACCAACCTGGTAGAGAGAGGCCCTCTGGGGAAGAGTGGATGGAGTGGAACACAGGCCGGGGGGAAAAAAGGAGACAGGGAGGCTAAGGAGTGGAGAGTCTTCTACAGTCATTCACAGGATCTCCTAAGGGGCCCTTAAAGAGGTGGGGAGGTGGGGTGTAAAAAGCTCAGTGGAATAGGGCTCTGAAGAATGAGTGCAAAGGCCTTTCAACATCTGTATACCAGTAGATGATGCAAAGTTTTATTGTCTTTAAAGCTCATGGGTAATAGCAATAATAGCTACCATTTATTGAGGACAGGAAAAGTGTTTACAATAATATGCACTTGCTACAAGCCAGACACTGTTGAAGGTGATTATATATATATTCATTCATTTAGTCCTCACAACAATCCTATCCTATGAGGATGGTTCTATTATTTCCATTTTATAGATGAGGAAATAGGCAGAGAGACTAAGAAGTAAGATGTAACTCAGAGGTGAAAACTTTGGAAACTCTACTAAACTCCCATTTACTCTTTAACTTTAGCATTCTAATAAACATGGATATTGAGGAAGTACTGTATATTCTTGTATCGTGTCGTGGATCTCTGGAGCCAAATTGGGTTTGAATCCAAGCTGTGCCACTTGCTAACGATGACACCTTGGCCAAATGATCACAGAATGCGCAGAATAATAGGACCTACTCCACAGGGTGGTTCTGAGGATTATATTACTTACAACATACAAAGTCCTTAGAACAATGCCTGGAATATATTAAGTGTTCAATAAGAGTTGGTTACTACTAGAAGTCCACATTAGATGAGAAGCAATAAATCAGAGTGGAAAAATTATTACTATGCATAGCAATGAGAAGTGAAAGCTACTAATCTTAACAACAAAAAGAAAATTTCCTAATTTGATGAATTGCTAATTGGTTTTCTTCCTTACTGTTACTGTTAATCACTGCCTTTCAGCTAATATAGATGTAAAATAATTTATTTCATAATACATTCAAATGTATATGTAACAAAAAGGCCCTTGTATTGTTGAGTGTGTACATTGCCAGAATAAGTGTTACGATTATGCTGTGTGCTGAAATGGCTACTACCCACCTGCTGGGTGCTGCCTGAAGGAAATATCCTTCTAAATTTCAAACCACTAAACTGCAAGATCGGTTTTAGGGAGGCTGTCAGAACCTCCCCTTTGTCCATTCTCTTGGCCTAGTCTTGAGAAGTCTAGGGACTAGCCCTCTCCTCCATTAGACTTGGCTCTGAAAAGGGACCTTGCAGGTTTTGTTCTGTCCCTGCTCCTAGAATCAAGCCTGACAAATGATTGCTGAGTGATGGCAGTAAAAGAGGGCCGAATCTACATGGAAAGTCGGAGAGCTAAGAAAGGATCTCTGAAGCTGAAGGATAAACTCTCCTATTAAACCAGATTACCTAGATTGACATCACTCTTCCTGTGTTTGTTTCCCTGTGGTATCTCCTAGCAGCTAGAACACAGCTTTAGTAAGGCTCGCTGTAGACAGATTCAGAGGAAATGGTTCACAGCGTTAGAGAAGGAAGCAGGGAAGCAGTGCCTCCTGGAGGCCAATGTGTGGGCGGCAGCAATAATCAGTGAGAGGCCCAAGAAGGTACATCTTGGGGAACAGAATGACACTATTATGATCCAAATGATCATCTCCACTGGGATGTTCTATTTTAAATTTAAAGTTTAAAAGTTTATGGCCTCATTTTTATTTAAAAACTGCACTTTTTTTTTTTAACAGTACTGTCTATTCCAGGAGTTGTAGCCTGTTAATCATGATTGCCTTTAACCCTATCAACTCATCTTCAACTCTAACTTGGGTAACAACAAACCAGCTCTGATGAAACTTGTCTTCAATTACATGTGAGATATAGTCCAAAGTCAGCTAGCTTAGTTTAATTTTTTTTTTTAAGTTTATTGACCAGCCCACCATGTAGCAGGTATTCTGCCAGGTGCTTGACACCTAGCTAGTACTGATCATTAACTATAACTTATATAAAGGACAAAGCATAAAGTGTATTTGGACTGGTTCTTGAGCTGATGAACAACTCAGCAAGAGAAACCAAGAAGGCTGTCTCTCCTTGATTTCAAGTGTTCTGGCAAGATCACAGCTTTCTCACAGACTGGAAACAACTGGGAAACAAGTCTACTGAGTGGCTTACTTGTTTGGACCACCCACTCTCACAAATTATTTCCTTTCCCAAAGTGTAAAGCTATCACAGCTGTCAGGAGCACCCAATAACTTTTGACCAAAGATGGGTGTGGAAAAGCAAGAGAGGGCACAGGCTCTGCAGACAGAGATAGATCAAATCCAGCCTGTCATTGAGCTTTGTGACCTTTGGTAAATTTCTTATCTTCTCTGCCTCAATAGTTTCCGCATGCATAAAAAAGGACTGCAGCAGTTAATGGAGACAATGTCTATAAAATGCTTAGCAGTGTACTTGCTCAAGAAATTGTCAATAGTACTAGCTGCTGTTGTTAGGAAATAATACCAACTACAACTAAGCCCCTTTCCCTCCCCAACACACTCTGTAAGCCAAGATAAGGCAGTAGAGTATAGGAAAGGGTGCTAGGGCTCAGCAGATAACATCGACAATGTTTAAGCACAGCTGCAATTTGGACCATGCTGAACACCTGACCCAAGCTGAGCCAATCAAATTCCCAGCATCATACTGAGTCAGTTATGAAGAGCTGAGCTGTGAGTTTGGGTTTGGGTTTGGGACAGTGCAGTGGCAAGCTTAAGCCACTTGCAAGCTTAAGGTATGTGGCAGGAGAGAAACTGAATCAGCAGACAAAGCCGGTCTCAGAGAGAAGCAGGATGGAACAGACTCAATGAATAAAGCACAGACAAGAGACTACAAAGCCTGACAGACACATGCACACACTACACAGTTCTCATGAGACCAGGCTGTACTTCCTGAACATTTCCTGGAAGATTCCCCTATATCCTTTCAGACTCTTCTTCAACCCGAGGTCCTTTGCAGGACTTTCTGGTGCTTTGAACACCTAGACTCACACAGAACTTCAAGACCTTAAATGATGCAATTTCAGAATGACAAGGAAAGAGGTGTAACTGAGGAAAAGTGAAGCATGAACCAGAGGGAGGATGTACAGATGCAAGTATAAATGAGGGCAGAATCTTGGTATCTACATATTTAAAATTTTATTTATTTCCCAGAGGCCCAGAGCTGACTGTCATTTAAAACTGTGAGCAGCAGGCAAGCTACTGAATAAGCAGAGGGCCTGCATTTGCACCTCAATAGAAGTCCGTTGCTGATTCTTAGTTCCTTGCATGTTTTATCAGGGAGATGATACATTGCAGGAGCATTTGCCAATGTTAGAGATCTGGAGGGGAGGAAGCACAGATACAGCTCTCAGGAATATCCAGGTTTTAAGGCTCTCTTTCAAGAAACTTGGCTTTGAAGGGAAGGAGGGAGGGTGGCGCCTAACCCTGAGAAGGCTTCTGGGTCTTCTTCAAGGCAACCTCATATGTTAAGGGTGAAATTTATTCCCAGAATCCTACCATGCTTCTTTTTGTATTTTTCTTACCCTTCCTAGGTATACCTCTTCCCGCATGATTGTCATACAGCCCAATCTGAAATCAAGGCTGCAATTTTGTGAAAACTTCTACACCAACTTCTTCTGACACCAACTGCAAATATTGCAATTCAATTCTGACTCTACCCAGTTAGGCCAGACTCCCAGGTTTAGGATGATCCTCTTACAAGAATATCCTGTAGGAACCAGTCACAAGGTCAGGGGCCGAAGCCACCAGCACTTCTGACCAACTGGCTACAATTTCGGGGATCCCCGCTACCCCCTTGAGTTCACTAATTTGCTAGAATGACTTGCAGCACTCCCTGAATGTGCTGTACCTACAATTATAACTTTATTACAGTAGAAAGATACTAATAAGCCAGAAGAAATATGCAAGCTTCCCTGTCCTCTCACCTCATCCTCCTGTCACAGTTTGATGTAAGTCATTATGAATTTTGGAAGCTTCAAGTGTGCCAAGTTTATAAGGAGTCCCATTACATAGGCAGGACTGATGCAATCAATGCCCACCTGGTTGAACCTAATCTCCAGGGCTCCTCCCCTCCCAGAGGTCAGGGAGGTTGGGCTGAGAAGACTGGCTTAAAGCCCGAATCACCTAATTTCATGGTTGGTCTTTCTGATGTGATAGCCCCACCCTAAGACCACAGGTGGAGCTGGTCCCACCTACCAGGTGTGGTCCTGGACGACTGTGAACAAAATGCTCCTATCACAGGAAATTATGAAGATGTAGAGGTTACCTCCCCAGGAATGGGGACAATGACCAGCCAAGTTTTTATTATACTACAGAAACCCACACAAATCTATCCTTCCTGGATAGTACCTAAAGGTCCTTTAATCAATTAAAATGTTTATTCTTTCAAAGCATAGCTCTCATGTAGTTCTTGAGGGATGTGATAGAATTGATTCATAGTAAAATATGAAGGACTGTTAAGCCCAATGACGTACTTTTGTTTTAGTTAACTAGGTTGTTTAAAGCAGATACCATGAAATGGGTTGGCTTTAAATAATAGGTATTTATTAGCTTACAGTTTGAGGCCAGGAGGATGTCCAAATCAAGGCATCCTCAAGGCAATGCTTTCTTCCTGAAGACTGGCAGCCAGAAATCCTTGGCTTCTCTGCCACATGGCGGCGTCCCCGGTCTTTCCCTTCTCTTCTGGGCTTTGCTGATTTCAGCTTCTTTCTTCCATGGCTCTCTCTCTGTATTCGTTCCATTTATAAAGGACCCCAGTAATACGGTAAGACCCATCTTGAATGGGGTGGGCCATGCCTCAACTGAAGTAATTTCTTCAAAAGATCCTACTTACAATAGGTTTAAACCCACAGGAATGGATTAGACTTAAGAACATGTTTTTCTGGGGTACATACAGCTTCAAACCATCAAACTCTACACTTATGTTAGCATTTTAAAAGATGTTAAATCCTTCATGGCATAATTTGGGGCATTGTAAACATCTGGTTGGACAGATATGTTTGGATCAAAGAGTCTCTTCAAGACCCCTTAAATCACAGTCTCTCACCACTAGAATATAAGTCCTACAAAGGCAGACATTTTTATCTTTCTTAATCATTGCTTAATCCCAGTGCTTAGGACAGTACGTGAGATAGTAGCTGTTCAATTAATTATTTGTCTAGCTTCAAAGAGTAATAGTCTTTCCACTCTATCAAACACTCTCTTGTAAGTAATCTCATTCCATTTTTAAGGAAAGAAATGAAGAATGGAAGTAAGGGAGAAAAAGAGATAATAACCAAAGCAGATGGGATGAAATTCCAGCTCAGGCATTAGTTACAATGTAGGGTCCCTTGGATTTCTCCTCTCATGCAAACTAATAGTTTTGCCAGGACTCCAGATGTTCCTCTTCCATAACTGTTTCTATCTCGCATGTTTTCTAAGTCTGTTATTATTTGTGATTATAAAAAAATATGCATGCTTGCTTTTTAAAAAACTCTGAAATTATGGAACAGTTGAAAGGAGAAATCATCACCCAGGAACCTTCCATGCAAACAGAATCACTTAATTAACATCTTGCTATATTTCCTTCCAGGCCTTTTCCTATGCATATATTTTAAACTTAGCTGTGATCATTCAGTACATATAATTTTATATCCTGATTGTTTTCCTTTTCTACCATCATTTTTTATTTGTCATGCACTGATATTATTCTATGAGGCTCAATGTAAAATAAAATTCTCAGTTAAATGAAGTGAGATTTTGCTGCCAATTGGTATTAAATTTTCATGTTCTTTCATACTGATTTTGTGACAAGGGAATTTTAAAATTCAATTCCTATAATTGGCAGGAGAGGAAAGATTTTAGATTCCCTTCCCTCTTTCTGTTAAATATTTTAAAAACTGCAAAGAATCAATAAAACACAAAAATGTGTTTATTTGTCATTTTATTTATTTTTTGTGTGCAAATGTGTTTGCTTATAAAGCTGGGCAAATGTCATTACTCTCTGACCAGTGTTCCTTTTCATGTCCTTCCAGATCACGATCACTGGGGGATTGCCCCAAAAGAGAACAATTGTATTGGATTACATAGAGGTGAAAATGCCCAAATACAAAGAAATTTGAATCACGTTCTTATTTGACACACAGTGCTGTTTTCATCTAGTAAACAGGACTATCCCAAAAACAGTTTGGTAGATTAAAAAAGGCACAGAGGTAGTTTTAGTTGTATAGTTGAAGGTAAGCCAAAGGATTTAAGAAAATATAGAATTTCTAAAATCAGCACAAGGATGCTATGGTATAGTGTTCAGACTAAGATTCACAGACCTGTATTAGCTGTATGAACAAAGGTGATCAAAATAACAAAATGGGGGGAAGAGGGATATTTTAAAGTATCAACCACGTTACAGGCTCTGTGATAGAGGTTTTAAACATTTAATGTAATCCTTAGACTAATGCTATTAATTTGGCAAGTTACTTACCCAATTTTAAATTTCATCTTTTTACTAACCAAACCCCAATTTCCTTGACGGTGGTAATGTGCCCATACCAAAACAAAACAAAATAACAATGCATTTCCTAGGCACTCCTGCAGCTAGGGGTGGCCATAGTACTTAAAAAATGGGTGGAAGTTACTAGATGGAGTTTCCAGGAAAGCTACTCAACCACCATTGATTCAGGAAAGAATGATCAATGAGAGCTAAAATTTTATAGTGGAGAAGCCTGGCAGACAACACGTTAAACAAACGATCAAAATTAACATCACTAGTAATGGGACAAATAGATTTCATGTGCCTCTTGAGAGGCTATACCGTGAGAAGGTACTGACAGCACTTTTGAGATATTCCTCCAAAAGATGCAGACTGAACCTAATCATGAAGAAAGATCAGACCACACCAAATTGAGGCACATTCTACAAAATAACTGATGTGTACTATACTGTACGTTCAAAACATCAAGATCATGAAAGACGGATGAGCTGTTCCAGATTAAAGGTGACTAAAAAGACAGGACATCTATAGGCAATGTGTAATCCTGGCTTGGATCCTGGATCAGAAAGAAATTTTTTTCCTCTAAAGGAAATTAGTGGGACTATTGGCAAAATTTGAATAAGGTCTGTAGATTAGATAATGGCATAGTATCAATATTAATTTCTTGATTTTGATCATTGTGCTGTGTTAAGAAAAAAATTTTTTTTTTTAGGAATTAGACACTGAAATATTTGGGGGTAATGTATTTAGAGAGAAAGGAGTGATAAAGCAACTGGAGTAAAAATGTTAACATTTGGGGAGTTTGGGTGAAGGGTATATGGGACTTCTTTGTTCAATATTTGCAACCTTTCTATAATTCTGAAATTATATACATAAAAAAATACCTTTTGCCCTTCACTTTGCCCCTTTTTTCTGCTTCGTATAAGAATGTACTGCTGGAGATGAAGCAACCAGCTTGTAACCACAAAGATCAACCCTTCATTCTAAGGATGGTTGAGCAAAAAGATTCCAGCTTGGATCCCAGATGGCATCCCAGAGCCATGTATTTATTAATCCTTCACTGCCTACTTCCTACTTCCTTTGTTAAAGACCCAGTTTAGTTGGGTTTTCTGTTGCAGTGGATGATAACCACAACTGATAAGAGCAAAGTTAAGTAATTTGCCCAAGGCCTCAGTCTAAAAGCAGCAGGACTAGAATGAAAACCTAGGTCTGTCTGGGTAACTGTCTGGTCTATACCATGCTGAAGCACAGGCTTTTCTTTGTGAAAGGGGAATAATTTCCAACACTCCAGAATGAGACACACACGGGAGAATACCTATGGCAGGGTCTGGCACAGAGGAGAGCGACTCAAATGTTTGCTGAATCAATAGTTCAAAAAACCAAGCACATCTGTTTTCAGTATTTGGGTGTACTGAACTATTTTTAAGTAATGAAAAAACTGTATTCATGTGGGAGTAATACTCTAGCTACAGATACTAACCAGCAGTTTCATTCACTTTCTTGGCCCTCTTTTGCCACTCTATCTTCTCCCTCTTCATTGTCTCCTCTCTTCTTCATCAGAAGCCCTTCCAGACCTGACTTTACTGTGCAAGCAACTTGCAATTCCACCTCCCTCCAAAAGAGAGAGGGCCTGAGTGTGGATTAGGTGAGAAAAGCGCTCTGAATGAAGTGGCTTATTCTGCTGGGGACGGCAGAAGTTAAGACTACAGAAGGGACCATTCTTCCCAGGCTGACAGAGAAAGAAATCAACACTGCTACACCTAGGTCCTAAGCCTCTGGCCAGAGCTGAACAGCTACCCAGAAACAGAGATTCTGCAAGCTCCAGGCAGGCACTGGATCTGGTCCAAACCAACTCATCAGAGGGGCCCCAGCACGTTTGTGAAGCTGAAGGAAGCAGCAGAGCTAGTAATAACTACTTTTTCTTAAAATTGAATGTGTTAAATATGCAGTTTCATTGATTTGTTTTAAATGGTGTGATTCTCAACTTTTTAAAAACAAAAATCCTATTTATTATACCACAAAATAAATACCAAAATACCAGTATAGTCATTTTGTTCTGACCCACATCTGAGAACTAGACCATAGCAAGAGCCTGGCTGCTGCAGTGACCTATGGAGACTCTTGATTCTGAGCTATTTAGGAGTTACGAGGCATATACTTGGGAGACAAGGGAACAGTTCTAGGACTTGGGTCGGGGCCACTCTGGGTTTCTTAAGGCCTTTGTAGTCTTGCTCTGGAAAGGCCATGTGTGTATGTGAGTGTTGGAGGTAGGGAAAGAGTAGCGAGGAGGGAAGGTTGGAGCTTTTCTAGTACAGTGTTTGTGAGATCCTAGGTTAGGTAACATCAGGGAATAGTCAGGCCAAAGAGAAACTTCTCCTTTGCTGGTCAACTTCTTATCTCCCGGCTCTCTGCCCATGGACTCCTGAGCTGCTGGCAAAGAATTGCATCCACACTGAACTCCCTCTTCTTTCATAGACCACCTGCCTATTCCAGTTCTGACCCTCCACCTAGCATCTGTGAGTCCATCTCAATTATCTGTGTTGTGTATTCTCCAGTCATAGGCTATTGGATCTTATAGCCAACTTCATGAAAGAGATGGAATTGGGGAAGAGGGGAACCTTGGAGATGTTGGTTGGCTCTGAAAAGTTCTGAGACAGGCCAGCTACCATCCTTTTGGCTCTGAGGCCCAGTATATCTCGACAAACTGTACTCTGATGTTAAAGACAGCCTTCAGAGCCCCCTGCCATCCCTTCCCACATATACACACACTTGGGCCATAGACACAGGCAAATGAAATGCATCCGCTGCAACTTGCTCTGGGATCATGGTTTGCTGTTGAAGGTGGCAGTGACTCCATAATAAATCATCTTAAGCCTCCATGGAATCCCAGCAGCAGCCAATAATGTAAACTTCAAAGGCTTTGGTCTAGCTGTGGAATGAGACAATGAAAACGTCAGTCCCATCCTGGCTATTCAGGACCTGCCTGTTCAGCTAGCTGGAAGGTGGGGAGGGACAGTGGGTATGGAAATGTGACAGTCAAATGCTCTACGGAGACAACAGTGTCATGGCCTTCATCTAGTAAATTTATTTGTCATTTGATAAATAGTTTCATTAAAATTCCTTTGGAACTAAAAATGGAATTTCCTAATTCAGGTGTTTCATAACTAAGCATTTCTATTTATTATATTTTCTTTAAAAATGGAAACACACCTGAACTGTACTTTTTTTTAAAAAAAGTATAGATATAGCTTTGCAGATACAAATACAATGCAATGTAAATTTACTTCTATTAAATAATGCAACGTATTTTCAACCTTTTGCAGAGCAACAGAACTGGTACTAGCAATACGTTAGAAGCACTTACTGATGGGAAAATATTTTTCAAAAACTGGTGGTCCAGTCCATTATGGTATAGAGTGAGCATCTATTGTTTTTCCTATCTTACACAAACTTTCTCCTGGCATAGTGTTCCAGCTTTCCTTTAAACAACGTCTCAGTTCCCCTGTTCTTAGGCCATATGCTTTGAGTTGGACCCTAGGAGTCCAATTCCTTGTTTCAGAAGTGAGTATGTGACTCACAGCCAAAGGGAGCATCTCATATCCTTGACCACAGGAAATGGCTAAATACACGAGCACATGACTTAGTTATAGCCAGTGACACATACAGAGACTTGCTGGGGTCAGTTAGAAAAGAGATTTGGAGTTTTTCTTGATGAACTTGGACCTGGAAGATCAGAGGACTGGAGGTGTTGGCCATCATCTTGCCACCTTATGGAGCCAGATAAAGAAACCAATAAGGAGAGCTGAGTCAGACACAGTGAAAGCCCAGATCCTGGGAATATTGTCTGGTGGCCTAGATTAAGTCACATTTGAAGTAACAGACTTTTTCAGTTACATGAGCCAAAAAAGTTTGAGTTCTATTACAGTGTGGTATCATTATATGTTGAGTTGTGAAGAAGAAATTGGTAACATACACCAAAGGTTATCTGAATCTCTTCTAGCTATCCTTCTTTGAGTTCTTACTATGTTTCAAGTACCAAGTACCACATACTAAGAACTTTAAAAGTATTATCTAATACAATCCTCACAACAACTGCATGAAGCAGGTACTATTATTCTATTATAGTTCCTTTCTTATATTTCAGGAAATGGATACTTAGAAAGGTTTAATAACTTACTATAAGCCAAACAGCTAAAAACAAACAAACAAACAAACAAACAAAAAAAAACCAAAACAACTAATACAAGAATTCCAGCATTGTGTTCTTACCAATTTTGAATCCTTGCCTTGGTCACTGTGAAAGGTTGAATTGTGTCCTCCCAAAACATATGTTGAAGTCCTAGACCCACCATACTTCAGAATGTGACCTTATTTGGAAATAGGGTAGTTGCAGATGTAATTAGTTAAGATGAGGTTACACTGCAGTAGGGTGGGCCCTTAACCCAACATGACTGGTGTTCTTATAAGAAGAGAAGAGACAGAGACATACACACAGGGGAGAAGGCCACGGGAAGGCGGAGGGAGAGAGTGGAGTTATACAGCTACAAGTCATGGAATGCAAGGGTTGCTGGCCACACCAGAAGCTTGGAAGAGGCGATAAAGAATTCTTCCCTAGAGCCATTAGAGAGAGCATGGCCCTGCCATCCCCATGACTTCGGTCTTCTAGCCTCCAGTACTGTGGGAGAATAAATTTGTTGTTTTGTCATCAAGTTTGTGGGGATTTGTTATGGCAACCCTAGGAAGCTAAGTCACGTTTTACATCCCTTAAGAGAAGAGGCTGTCCAACATATTTAGCCATTGAATCTTTTTGATCAAATGAAACAGGTACTATAAACAAATGAAACTGATAAAATGAAGTAGGATGGGGTTCAGAGCCCTTGTTCTGGCAACCTCCTCTCCCAAGGAATTCCTGAAACTTGAAAAAATACTTTGTAAAGTACTTCATGGAACACAATAAGAAGGGATAGGACTTCCAGGAAGATGGCGGACTAGAAAGACACGCAACTCTCTTCTCCTCCAGAAAAATAACTACAGGACAGGCTGAAACAGCCTGAAAAAAGATCTTCTAGGGTTTAGGATACCAGGCAAAAGCTGAACACCGCCCAGAGGAGAGAGGGACAAAGGAGGGAAATCGGGATGACAGAACTGTGAGCTGAAACCAGTAGTGGCTGCTGCTGGCACCATCCCCCACACTAAACATACTTCAGAATTCTGAAGCCTCTTGGTCTGCCTCTACAGACACAGGGGGCTCCAGGGATCTATCACCCCAGGAAATGGAAGAGAGGGACACAGCCTAAGGCGGACTCACCTTCTGACCCACAAATTTGGTCTTCTGTGTCCCACCAGCCCCTCCAGGCTGGGTGGGACCACAAGGTGGTTTGCCCTGAGAGCCCTCAAAGGATAAACAGGACTAATTGTTGAGGATGCCCCAGGAAAGGAGAGAGAGAAGGAGACAGCTAAGGCTGACTCAGCTTTTGACTCACAAATTTGGTCTGCTGTGTCCCAGGAGCCCTTCCAGGTTGGGTGGGGCTGCACCATTGTTTGCTTTGGGATCCTGCAAAGGACTAAAAATATACCACCCTCCCAATCTCCTTCTCTACTAACTGTAACTGATTGTTGAGGAATCAGAGGGGAGTGGAAATATTTCCTACCCAGGAAAAGGGAGGGGGCTGCCAGAGAAGTCTGGAGAACTGTCTCAGAGAAAGTTTGAATTACAAGGCTCCTAGCTTCCAGAC
>PVKH010024952.1:0-13518 GCA_004027955.1 Chaetophractus vellerosus | reverse complement strand
TAAAATGAGTGAATATCTAAGACTTTAAGCTATTTTTATTTTGAAAATGACCAAGATTTCTCTACACAGTACACTATTAATTTTTGTTTATGATGAGTAACAATCATTTTCTTTAGTTGAACTCATCAGGTAGTATATTACAAAAGGAAATATATGTATATACGAACAGTTTGTACAATGTACAATGTAAAATAAATCTAACCAAATACATGATTTTTCAAAAATGCTTGCTAGAATTACAGCAATATTTTCATGACCAGAGTTTAACAGTCCATATGGAGGAAGAAACAATGTTATTGGGAAGAATGGATTCACCTTTGAGGAGGCTATGGATCACAGAAGGGTCACAACAGGGATGGGAAAGAATCATTGGTGGGGGGGTCAGGGTTGGGGTGCATGGGAGGAAGTCCACCTGAGCATACATAAAAGGCATGCATAATTGTTCAAATGCTCACAGGGCATGGTCACGGGGTGAAGAATTACTCAATAAATGGGAGAACACTGAATTCCCATCCTGGATAGCTCTGCCATATTTTCCAGGAGAGTAGCAACATCCACCCAAGTGCAGGGGCACTGTCTGGCAAAGGAGGATGATCCATTAATGGACAATTGTTATTGAAGACTAGCCTTATGACTCTTTGCTCTTGAAATTGAAACAGTCTAGTGTTATGGGATGCCTAAGAATTGCCTCTGGAGAACCTCCTTGTTGCTCAAATGTGGCCTCTCTCTAAGCCAAACTCAGCATATTAATGCATTACCTTCCTCCCAGCATGGGGCATGACTCCCATGGATGAGCCTCCCTGGCAACAAGGGATTACTTACAAATGCCAATGGGCAGAACAACTGGAAAAAGACTTTGAATAAAAGGGGGAAATGTTAAAGACAAATGAGTTCATAGGGCTAAGAGTCTTCAAAGAGAGTCGGGAGACCAACCTGGAGGTAACACTTATGCACACCCTAGTAGGATCTCCTAGGCCTCCAATATGGATATCACCCCAAACAGAGGGCCTTCTGAGGGCTTTGGAGATATCCAGGTCCTATATCAGGGCAGATAGCCCCAAAGTTTGGTGCCTTACCAGTGGGCCCTAATTTAGAACCCTTTCTCCTGAGAGTGACAGAGACTGACAGAAATATGCCTTCACTGCTCATGGTCCATCGGTCTCTTCTATTCAAACCAATATTTGATGCCAGAGTTGTAGGTGTACTTCCAGAGACCAGAGCCCATGCACTATCCATGTGACAACTGTGTCCAGAGGCTCTGTAGACCTGCAACTCCTACTCTACAACTCAATGGACTCACCCAAGAAACCTAGTGGGGAGATGATGATCAATCATGGCTATCCTGGGAAATGGAGAGAGCCTGCACCTGAGGCAGATCAACTCTTCCATTGTATCCATGGGATATAAGCTCCCCCTCACTTGGTGGTGGTGGAGACATCACCATCCCAGACTTCTCATGATTGGGGGAAGAACTATGGACTAGAATGGACTTGTTGGTGTCCTGTTATAGACTTGTGATACATGCAATGAAAGAAATTACAAAATTATGTGCAGCCAGAGTCACTGGACACTTTGGGGGCAGGGAGATGGAAGGGCAATTGTAATATGGGGTTTACTTTGGGACTTGGGAATTGTCATGGGTGATGTTGCAATGGAGGATATAGGCCATTGTATAACATCATGTATCATGCAGAACTGTTTGGGAGAGAGGGTGGTCTACAGTCTGAACTGTGATCCATGATTGATGACAAAGCCCCAAAATGTGTATGTCTATCACAGGCATTATGCCACACTGATGAAGGATATATATGTGGGAGGTTGTGGGAGGTGTGTGAGGGTCGCATATGGGTACTCCTAAAATTTCTGTGTAACATTTATGTAATCAATGTATCCTAAAATAACATATATAAAAATAAAAAAATAAATTTATTGCATAAAAAACCCATAATTTATCAAAGCATAATGCAAATACTATACAATAATTCTATTACCATTTAGATTTATATGCTTTATCTGAAAAACTCATCTTACAAACAGGAGTTTCATACTGTTACTCCAGAATAAATGTCCCTATGATTAAAACTTTAAATCATATTTTATAAAAGACAGGTTTAAATAATTCATGCTTTGTATTTTCTTTCATTGGATTTTGTTAAAAACAGAGCCATCTGGTGCTGGAGCACCATCTTCCTTCTAAGTTACAGTCTCTACAGTCCCAGAAGCAGACACAATAACCACTGCTTGTTTGTACAAGTTGTCTTCTGATTCTCAGCAATAGCTACAAAAACAGAAGCAATCTCATCTCTTTTAAAGACATAGTCAGGAATTGACTTTGGTGAGAAATATGTTACATCTGCTGATGATTGACTCTTTTTAATCCTCTGTGACACTCTCTGCTGCTCCTGGAGTGTTCTTGCCAAGAAAAGTCTTTTTTCCATTATTTCAGGTTTATTGAATAGATGTGAAGACCTACTTAAAATCTTCGAATTGCTTCATCCATTTTGTCCATCAGCTCTTTGTGTTATATTGTCTATTGTCTGTCTTATTGCTTGCCCTCCCTATAATCTTCATTTTTAAACTCTTCTCCAAATTTCTCACTCTTGTTAATTTCTTTCAGGTTGCAGCACACCCCTTAGTATCTCTTGAAAATCTCCTCTTTTGCTAGCATTCTACCAGATTTTGTATGTGAAGACTTTGAACCCCCCTTCATTTTGAAGGACACCTTTGCTGGATACAGAATTCTTGGCTGGCAGATTTTCTCTTTCAGTACATTACATACATCATACCACTTTCTTCTTTCCTCCTTGATTTTTGAGGGGAGGTTGGCACTTAATCTTATAGAGTTTGCCTTTATGTTCTACTGTCTTTTCCAGTTCAAATGTTTTGTCTTTGAAATCACTAATTCTGGCTTCAATCAATTCAATTCTGCTCTTATGTGCCTTTACTGTACAATCCTGTCTTTCATTCCCATAATATTTGTTACTTTTATTTTCAGGCTTGCAAATTGTTCTTTATGCTCTCCCAGTGTCTTCTTAATAAACTTTATTTCTTTAGTCATATTTTCTTTAAATTCTTTGAAGTGATTTAATAGAGTTAAATCACTTTAAATTCTTTGAAGTGATTTAAGAGAGTTATGTTACTATCACTGATTAATTGTAATAAACTAGGATATTTGGTTTACTCTTTTGCTTCTGCCATATCTTCCTGTTTCCTAGTATGGCTTATAATTTTTGGCTGATGTCTAGGCCTTTGAAAATGTTGTTGTATTTACACTGATGACTAATTTTTTTTCTCTTCCCTATTGCTTTCTTTTTAACAGCTCATTTTTTATATTTCATTCAAATTATTCTTAGTTTTTAAAATTGCTCAGCTTAAGGTTTCAAAATCAGTTTAGGGAGTCACTAGTGGAGTTTAGATTTTCTCCCAGGGATTGGATTCACAGTGTGACATTTTTGTCCATGCAGTTTTCAGCCTGGACAGCAGATGGTGTTAATCAGTGCACCTTTCCATGGAGGTGTTTCAGTCTTGCCTTTCCTATGTTCCTGTATTGAATCTCCAGATCAGATATTCTAAGTGGGCTCCACTGGTCTAATTCACTGATGAAAAGCACCCCAGTTTCCCTTTCCTTTCCCCTTGAAACAGCTGATGAGGAGGAAGATGTCTGTTTCCCTCTCAGTTGGCTACAGTAAGCCAGGGCTTTTAACCCAGCTTAATATCTGGGGATGGGGGAAGAGAGACCTTCTCAGCTGCCACAGATGCTTGGTAACCCATGTTTGTCTTTTCAGCTTCTTCATCTCTCTATCCCTCACCCTCCTGGGAGTTGTGTAACACTGTTCTGGTCTGATGACCCCCAAAGCAGGTCTTTGGACAGCTTTGGCACTTTCTTCATTGTTTTTGTAAGAGCATTCATCTCTGGCTGTTAGTCCATCACCATCTTCACACAATCCTCAAAAAGAATGCTTTTAACTCTAATTCATAATGTTTTCTGTAATTTGATATTAGTCTAGAAATCAGTAAATCTCTGAATTTTGACTAGGTTTCAAAGTGTCCTTAACACCTGTTAAGCAAGAGAATTGCTTTCTACTGCTGACAAATGTAAATTCTTGTCATCCAAACTTTTCAATTCACCTTGATTTCATCCTCAGGTTGTGCCCACAGCAAAGGTTACATTATGTTATTTTAAAAATTTTAAAACAACTCTGTTGTTTTAATATGTTCAAACATAATAGGCAAAACTATTTGAGGCTTTGTTTACTGTGGCAGTTAATGAGATCTGCCTGAATGGTACATAAGCATAATGTCTGGAATGACCACATGACTCATTTGAAATCTCTTAAAAGTAAAACTCTATCTATTTTGCTTTTTTAGTCAAGGGGTGTTTCTAAATGCATTGCTTGTTGGTGCTTATTAATAATCCCTCAGTTTCAGGGAGGCTTATCTTTGGGATTCATGTCCCATGACAGGACAAAGTAGAGAGTTTATTGGATGAGTTTGGCTTAAAGAGGGTCCACATTCGAGTAACAAGTAGGTTTTCAGGAAGTAACTCTTAAGCAATAGATAGTATTAGGCTAAGTATTCCATTTTAATAGCAAAATATGCATAAGTATAAGCATTAATATAGAGGGCTTGGTGTATTGGTCTGTTTCCTTTTGTAGGCACTGACTATGTACTCTAGAAATTCTTGTCATTCTATGAAGGAACATAGCAGAAACTACATAGAATGGAAACTTAATTTATTGTTGGTTATTGCATGCATCTCATCCACTGAGATAGCACCCCATGGTGACATGAACATGCTCCATGTGCATCCTTCATCTCACATCCCCCACCACTCACATCCTGCACCAGTGACCCTCCCCTGCCATACTTTCCAAAAGAACCCTCCCAGAATTGTATTCTCAGCCACACTCCTCTTTGCAGAGGTGTCCTGTTTCCTCCTATAGCTCTCCCCCATCTCTATGGTTTGAACAACCAATCCCCAGTCCCACTCATGGTCACACTCTAGCATCATCAACTCCTTTCAGTTTGTTGCAACACCATCACCTTTATCTGCTGCCAAAACTACTCCATCTACTTTATCATAGATTCTGCCCAGACTGAGCATCTGCTCACCACTCTCTACTTCCTATCTCCTGGTATCTTATATTCCAGAGTCACTTAATTCTATTCCATTGGTTTGTTTGTCCTTATTAAAGTGCCACAAAGTTTTGATCAATGTATCTTTGTAGAAAGTTTTGAAATCAGGAAATATGAGTCCTAAAATTATTTTCTTCCTTTTCAAGAAGTTTGGGTTATCTGAAGACCTTTGTGTTTCCGAAGTAATTTAAGCTTAACTTTCACAATTCTGCTTGAATTGTCCACAGGATTACATTTTATGCAAATCACCTTAGATAGCATTGGCATTTTTTTTTAAATAAGGTCATTCTTTTTTTATTTTTTAAGATTTATTTATTTTATTACATATCTCCCCTTCCCCCCGCTGCGGCGACCCGCCGAGAGTGGTCGCTGCGCAGGCGCAGTTTTCCCCGCTTGTGGGCGGTCTCTGCGTCTGTTCACGGCTGGCTTTCAGTTCGCAGGTGGCTGGCTGCGCTCCATCTGTGGGCGACCTGCCCTGCCCGTGGCGGCTCTTGCCATGTCCGTGGCAGCTTCTTGCCCTGCCCACTGTAGCTGCAGCCCACCCATGGTGGCTTACCATTCTCAAGGCGGTCTGCCCGCTAGGAGAGGTCCCCGGGAAGCGAACCTGGGGCCTCCCATGTGGTATGCCAGTGCCCTATCCACTGGGCTATCGAGCCAGCCCCAAGCATTGGCATCTTAACAATTTTAATTTTAGTTTCCCAAGCCATGTTCACAGTATGCATTTCTATTTATATAGATCTCCTTAAAGTCCATCCACCAATGCTTTGGGATTGCCATTATATATATAATTTATATACTTGATCAAATGTATGTGTGGATATTTTTACTCTTTTGCATGCTATTATATGTGAGTTAGTTTTATTGAATTTTTTTCTTCAAATTATTCATTGCTGATTTATAGAAACACAAATGATTTTAGTACATTAATCTTGTAACATAATATTGTTGAATTAGTTTATTAGCTCTCATAGCTTCTTTGTGGATTCTTTGGGATTTTTTACATATAGGATTCTGGCATTTGTCAATAGAGATATATTACTTCTTTTATCCAACACCACCACTGACATCTTACACCAGTGACCCTCCCCTGACATAGTTGCCAAGAGAACATTTCCATAATTGTATTCTTAACCACAATCCCCTTCTCCATAGATTTGCCCTGTTCCATCCATCAGCCCTTCCCCAGCTGATCCCTAGAGCATGTCTTTTATTTATTTTCTTCCCTAATTCCCCTGGCTTGAACTTCCAGTAATATGTTAAATAGTAGTGATGAAAGGGGGTATCTTTTTCTTGTTCCTGATAATAATCTGTTGGAAAGATTTAGGTCTTTAAATTTTTAATATAAGGTTTGCCATGGGTTTTTCATATATGCTAGCTTGTGAAGAATACTGTTTCTATTGTTAACTTCCTGGGTGTTTATTTTTAATCAGAGATTGTGCTGAGTTTTGTCCAATAACTTTTATGTTTCAATATAGTTAATTACTTGTTTTGTTTCCTTTATTCTCTTATATATTGTCTATAATTGATTAACTTTCTTACATTAAACTGTTCTTGTACACCTGGGATAAATTCCATTTGATTTTATAGTATAATTATCTCAACATGAAGTTCAATTCTGTTTGCTAAAAAATATCCTAGTCTATGATTTTTTTTTATAAATCAAAGAGTTACCTTGATGATTTTGCTTATAATCCCACCCTATGAGCTCTAGGAACCACTAGCCCCATTCAAATTGGTTGAAGCATTGTTGCCCAATTTGGAAATTATCTTCACCTTGTCTCTGATGTGTATACTGTACAATATGGCTCCTGTTATTCCATAGAACATCATCCCCATTTATTTATCAAGCTCCTTTTATAGAGTAGCATCTTTTTTCCCATAGAACTTGGCCAAAATGCAATATAACCTGTGGGCTTCTCAAGGATTCTAATGCTGTGCCCAAGTGTGCAATGCTTTATATTCTTGGATCTCCTGTTGATGATGGTCAACTGAATTTGCATAATAAAACAGTTCAAATGTGACCACTTATTTTAATTTTTAAAAAATATTTTATTCAACAATCTGTTGTGGCAGATCTGGCATTTCCTTCCCACTTATCATAGGGCTGTGTATTGGTTAGTTTATTATGTCAACTTGGAAAAGCAAAATACCTAATTCTATATTAAAAGACCTTTCTAGATATTGCTGTGAATATGTTTCAGATGAAGTTTAAATCTACTCTCCTTTGACTTTAAGCAAAGCACATTACCATGAGTAATGTTGGTGGACCTCAATCAATTGAATGCCTTAAGAACAAAATGTGAAATTCCCTAGAGAAGATGAAACTCTGTCAAAATACTACCACATCAATTCTTGCCTAAGCTTCCAATCATCCTGCATCCATTATAAATTTAAGACTTGTGGGTTCCCACATTTTCCTGAGCCAATGCTTTCACATATTCCTAATAATACTATGTATAGTATTATATATATGAATCATCTATATTATACATACTACCTAATATATAATAAAATCTATTGGCTCTATGTATATGCAGAAACATGACTGATATTGATTAAGGGTGGTTTTCAAGGAATGTAATTTAAGAAATGTTTTTTATTAAATTGTCTGTAGTTTCTATCATGGTTCTCTATTCTGATTTGTTTTAATGTTATTAATGACTCATTTCTACCAGTGTAAAATGGCAAATATGTGGCAATAATGATGTAAATATCAGTATTTGATACTCTTAATCAAGAAACTTATAGAATGTTATGTTCTAGGTGGCCATGTATTCGATACCTAAGAATATTTTTCAAAGCAAAGAATAATGAGATTGGTAGTGTGAAGGAGAAACTTGGGGAGGAGAAGGGTAACCTCAAAGCTTAAAAATTCCAGGACAAATGCAGCATAAATGGCATGAAATCTATATCTGCTGTAAAAGAAAACATATCCTTTAGTCATAGATTTGATACTTCTGAAAACCAAACCCAGACCTCCATTCATGTGTGACTCACATACAATAAAAATGACTTCCCAAACTTATAGGTATCTGCTGTTAAAGAGAGGGCATTGACTCAGAAGTAATAGAATCCTAAAAATCTATGGAAATATATGGAGAGATCCTGAAGCCTCACAAATTTTGATCAGGCCTAATTTATAAATACTACTGCATCCATTAAAATTTTCAAAACAAACAAAGTTGACAAGTGTCAGCATTGCTGACATTGTGGAGCAACTGGAACTTGCCTGCAGAATGATGGCAGTTAAAATGGTACAACACACTTGGAAAACATTATTGAGAAGTTATCTATACCACTACAAAGAAAAGTAAGAACATACACTTTCAAAAAGGAGGTTATAATAGATTTAATCAAGACAAGCCTTAATTGACAGTGGCCAAGATGTGTGTGAAAAATATACAAACACATACACATATATATATACACACACACCATGAAATAATATCAAGTAATAAAAGTAATAAAAGTGAAAAAGTTATGAGTATAAAAATATGTAGGTTTAAATTTGAGTGAAAGAGGTAAGAAACACACAATTAAGTTTCTATTAATATGAAATTTTAAGATAGCCTGAATAAAAACATATTGATACAAATTATGCCAATAATTGCATATTTTACAAAGCCAGTGTGATTCATTGGAAAAAAAACATGTGGATTATTTCTGGAAGCAAAGAAAGAGCTGTCTTTTGACAGTATATGTGAGTTACTTTGAGTGTATATGCTTCTCAATACCAGTTAAGAGTGTGTTTCTGATGTGAGCAGCTTAATGGGGGCAAATTATACCTCAATATGAAAAGTCAGCAATTAGTCCTCAAAATTGAATGACTACTTAGTTAAAGCTTTGATTACATATTTAGAGATGTATGTTGTTGAACATTTTATGACTTCAGATTCTTTATTCTTCCACTAATAGATTTGACAATGACATTTTAGCAAATGAGAATAAGCATGGAGATTTGTATACATTTTCAAAAAGATGGATAAATTACATGTGGGCATTATACGTACAATAATATGCATTATCTCTGAGAAAAGCCACACAATCACTTTGGATAATTTAGAAAGTGTGATAAATCAATCTTACTCATGAGTTAAGGCAATCCACTAATCTATACACTTCATTAAATCTTCCTTGACTTCAGTGTTCCTCAGACTGTAGATGAGGGGATTTAGTGCAGGGGTGATGATAGTTTAAAAAGGTGGCATAATCTTATCATGGATAAAAGACATTTTAGATTTTGGCCTAATGTATATAAAAATAGCCATTCCATAAAATAGTCTTACCACAGCCAAAGGGGATGAGTCCGTGGAAAAAGCCTTCCTGTCAGATTCTGTGGATCACCTGTGGAGAACAGGAGCAAGGATGAGACTACAGGATGTCAGGATGAAGGAAAAGGGAACCAGGAGCATACACAGCAGGTATATGTGGCATACTCATAGACAGCTGTGACAGCACAAGCCAAGCACATCAGCTTGAGGGCCCCACAGAAAAAATGATTAAGCTCATGTGATTCACATAGTTGGAAGCTTAGGTTAGAAAAAGCTTGCATGAGCCCATCAGCACCTCCTAGAAACCAATGACCCCAAAGTCATTCTCAGGCATAATTGCCATCTCATGAGGATGGGATATCTCAGGGGGTGACATACAGTCACATAATAGCCACAGGACATGGAAGCCAAGATGAAGGACTCTTTATCAGCCAGCATGAGGAAGAGGAATATCTGTAACCCACAGCCAGCAGGGGACATGAATTTCTTGCTGGCCAAGTAGTCAGCAGCCATTTGCAGCACAATGGTGCAAACCAGCATCGTGTCTATGAGGGAAATTTGGCTCAGAAGAAAGTATATGGGTGTGTGAAGCCTGTAGTCCTCGTAAGAGGAGGATCACAAGGGTATTGCCCAAAAGGAGATAAAGACAATTGTCAGCATCATCACAAAGATGAAGAGCTGTGCCCCTGAATGGTTAAAGAGACCTAGATTAATATAATCTGATTTGTGGTATCAGTTTCCATAATTCAACAGGAGCAACACTGTTAAAATTTGCATTGAATATAGATTAACAAATGAAAAAATAAAAATTTAAAGAAGAGAGTTTTCAACCTTTAAAATACTTTGTTGCAATTACATGTTTTGAGAATCAGTATGAATATAATGAAATTGATCTTTCAGTTACTATTTGCAAAATGATTTCATACTTCCAAATTTTCCATGAGAAGTAATTTTCAGCTTGAGCAGTAATTAAATAATACAATGAGTAAAAGGAATAGGTCTTGTTAACCTCCCACTATTATATAAGTGTTATTTAGCTGTATCAGGTAACAAACCAAATGCATGAGAAAGAATGATTCCCAGAATCTCCTTTATATTTTCCCTTGTCTTACATGATGTACTGCTAATATTCTTAGAAATAAATTAATCAAATATTTTCAAAAGCATAAAAGCTACATACTTAACAATTTAGTTCCACATCTATAATAAAACACATTGAGACTTATAAAAGTTAGGTAATTTTTCAAGACAGAATAGTCCTTCAAGGCAATTTTTGTTGCGCTTTTCAAAGCAATGGTATAACAGAAAATTCGATAATAAGAATCCCCCACTAAATGTTAATAGACCTGTGAAAACATGTCACCAGAGCCAGGAAAGGTAATTAAACTTGTCAGATAGGTGGTCAGTGGCTAATTGATCAATGTGTTGTATGTGGTCTTACATATGATTTAGATCTAGTGAAATATGAGAGTCATTAGGAATATATACAACATTGAACATTAATGAGGGCAAAATTCCCACTTTGTACCTCACTAAGAATATCTAAAGCCACTCCATTTTGTAAACTAACTTAAGAAATTTAGTAGTTTCATCATTCAGCAAGGAAATAGCTACCTTAGAATCATTAAGGGCTTGTGCAGTGTGATTAGTTAAGACAGTTATGTGCTTTTCAGTGACTATTGAAACACCACCTGGTGAAAAAGCAGCTAATGGATAGAATCACCAGGGAGTTCACTTTACTCTAAACCTAGCTTTAACCATTTCCCAATTACTGAGACTATAGGGTAATGAATCATATAAAGTGGTGAGGACATAGGGTTGAACCCATGTATATCATCTGGTTCTGTTTTAGAGAAAATACAGCCACCTGTTTTGCCCAGAAGTCCATAACGATCTTATAGAGGATGGATAAGTCCCAATTGATAATTGATAGGCCTGCCATTTGAAAAGGCTATCATTTTTTATCTTCACAGTGAAATTACACAATTTGAGGGGTAACCACCCATACAACTGATTCTCTCCTGTCATCCCATACAGAGAGGAGCAATGTGATCCTAAACCAACATATACAGTATATACTAATAAAAGTTTAGACTTTTTCACCTGTTCCCTTACAAGAGAAAAAAATATAATGATGAGTCTCATTGAAGGACAGCAGCTGGATTTCAGGCTTAAATGAGGTCTTGTTCCAAATTTGTCAATGGGTTATTTCCTGCCATGCCATACAATTTTCAGGAGTGACAGTGCAAGGAAAGCCAGTAAGACCCAAGAATGGCAGATTTGTACAAATCGAACATTAGATCCAATTGTGAGCATGAGTTACTGCTGAAGCCCACTGCAGGAAGTTATTGGCTAGGGTACTTTGTGCAAAAAAGAAAGATGTTTATGGGGAACAATAAGGGGCAGATTATGCTGGTTTAACAGTATATAAGCAACATTCCAATTAGTCAATAACAAAATACCAGGTAGGGAAGTTTTATGAGGAGACTTCTAATACCATACATTTTCCATTTTAAATTTTCTGAGTTTTCTTCAGTGACATCAAAAACTGGTTTAACCTTAAGAAGACTCTACCTAGATTAACATAGAGCCCCAGTGGGAATAGGAGATCCCAGATAATTTACAATGATTTTTACTCGCATTTTTTCTTAAACTGTTTATTATAACTATGTTTTGGGTGACTTCTATTCCCCATTGTCTTAAGATTCCCAAGTGGTGAGGCTGAATAGGCCAGTACCATGGCCAAAGGACCCCATTTTCCCAAGTTTGTATAGTTTCAGGCATGGGCAAAAATAAATTTTTATCTCCCCTTTTAAGTGGTAGGGTGGCTGGCCATTTAAATTCTATTCTCAATGCCTGCATTCGTCCTGCTATTAGCATCTTAACTGGAGCGGGGGCTGAAGCCCATGGTGATAAGTTTTATTGGGTTATGGATGGATACAACCTCTTAGTCCATTGTTGTAAAGATCCATTATCATCTTTTATCTATTCCTTTAAAAAGTCATTCATCCTTTCTATAAGACCTGTGCCAGTGAGGTTATAAGGTAGATGGAAAGTCCAAACAATATCCTGATCCATAGCCCAAGACTGACTGAGGTGACTCATAGATGGGTTTCCTTGGTTGTTGCCAATTTGGGCTGGCACCCCTATAGGTCACTTACTTTTTCTGGGCAGTGAATAGTAGCCCATTGGCCGGATTTTTCTACTGCAAAGTTAAACAACAGTCCTGTGACAGTGTCTGCAGCAGTGAAGGCATACCTAACCCATTCCAAGGGCAGGAGGGGACTGATGTGATCCACTTGCCATTGTGCAACTGGAGTTTGTGCTCAGTCAATATGTCCCATCCAGTGACATAATCACCACAGTTGTCATAGTTGGGTAGTGTTCACAAGTAGCTCTTGAGTGATAGGCAGCTGGAACTGCTGGGCTAGGAGCCACAGGTTCTGGTAGCCATGATGTCTACCTTTCCTGTGGAATCACTCTGCCAATGCTTGGGTCTCAGTGGTTTGGATCTAGGTATTCATGATGGCATCTGCCTCAACATTCCTGAGAAGAGTGTTAGAGGAGTGGGCAGGGACATGACAGATGGTTACTTGCCATGGTTGGCAGGCATCCAAGTTGTCCTTTCACAGATCTCTCTCCCACAAAGGGCAGCACATGACAATTCATTTTTATTGTCTTGTTTCTAGTATATGCAATCCACCTCTGGATAGGGATGGCAGTCTTCAGAGTGACCAGACACTATTGAATTAAGTCCTCCACTTTCAGCAAGGTGTGGTGTGCTGCACATTGTTGCTTTTCTAAGGGGCTATATTGCAATTTGATTCCTTTCCACAATTATAACCAAAGCCCAAGAGGAACTCACTTAGAATGTTGCCTTTGCCACAAACCTCACCAAAGCCAATATCAGTACTGGCCACATCAAATTCACAAAGTAAATTAGTGTCCATGCCCCTTACTGCTTGATCCTGTGCTATCATCCTCTTTGCTTCATTAAAAGCAGCCTGCTGTGGGTCCTCCCATTACCATGCACAACTTTTCCTGACTAACACATACAATGGCCTGGTATCTGAGCTAAATGACAGATGAAGGGTCTCCAGTACCCCCCCCC
>PVKH010024951.1:0-13516 GCA_004027955.1 Chaetophractus vellerosus | reverse complement strand
TACTTCCCGGGCTCCAGGATCAAAACTTCAACTTCCTCTCCTGCCATGTAGTTTTCTTTGTGAGTCCCCGCCCACCAAGGGGGCAGGGACTCAATATCTATGTGGCCCATTCAAAGCCTTAGTCATTATTTAATCAAGTAAAAGTGAAATCTCTGAATCCAATCCAATCTAATATGCCCTGAGGAACAGACCAGTTCACAAACATAATCCAATATCTATTTTTGGAATTCATAAGCAATATCAAACTACAACAGATGACAACAAATTTTTAAAAACTCAAATAAATTTCATCATCCATTTCCACGGAAAATGACAACAAAACATGTACAATTTAAAATGACCTGTAGGAACATTTATTACTAGACTGTAAGAATATTGGAAGACGCCCATTTGAGTTATCAAAGTTTTCCATATTATTTATTAATTAACTCATTATACTTAATATTCACAGCTCATCTTTTCTATTATAATGGTTTCATTGTACAACTTATAAATATAATGAAAAATACTGCTACCTGTATTTAAAAATTGAAAAGCTTCCATTTAATTCAAATGGATTGTGTTATATAGTCAACTCAAGTCTGAAGTTATGCAACTTGAGTTATAGCTGGAGCAACAGAGAGGAGAGGGTTTGGAGCCTTGTGCAAGAGAATGCAGTGGGACAGAAAGTAACGTGCTATTTGCAATGAGCCTACTCTTGCCATTATTGTTAGATGGGCTTCCCTTTCCTTTTATGTATTGTGTACTCTACATACAGTTTCTTTTTCTCTTTGGTTCTCCCATTTCTACTTAGCTTACCCAATTCTATCATCTTTCTATCTCTTCTTTTTGATATAAAAATGATACTAGCTATAAAATAAACCAATAAACCTTCAGCTGTTTAAGTGTGGCAGAAAAGAGAATTTGGCAAGCCTCAAATAATTCTGCATCTGGATCTAGAACTTAGCTCAAATTTATATGAGTTCTCTATTCCATGCCTGTTTGTAAGCATTATGTACGCATTTCAGCACATTTTGGCAAAAGCCGTGATCTCTGATCAGGAAGTGACTGTCTCCTACTTGTGTCATTTCCCAGTCCTGCAAGCCTTGTTTACCCCAAGCTCCTTTGTTAAGGATTCAACATAAAGGCCTTTGATACTGTCAAGCCCACCCCTGACTCATTATTAGCTGATATTTTGTGACTGGCTGGTACTGGTAGTTTTTCCATAAGTGGTAAGGCCAGCAGCCTCATGCACTATTTCACAACCTTGCATGTCCCTTGTGCGTCAACGAGAATCGAATGTCTAACAATGAAAAACAAAATCTTGGATGGGGTAGCAAGATGACCAATCTCCTCTAAACAAAGTAAACTGTTGTTCAGACTAGAAGGAGTCTTTCACCCTGATTATACATCTTAGTGGTTCCTTGCAAACACCTTTCTCTAGCTCTAAGTATTTTCAAATATTTGTCTCTAATATAGATAATCATCATCGATAATTTGTGGTTTCTCTCCCTAATTAATAAGATTACAGAACATTGGAAAGCAATTCAGGGACAGCATACTGCGGTGGAAAGAGTACTGAGCCAGCAGGCAGGTGCCTATCTGCAGAGACCTTGTTGTCAAGTGGAAATAGTCTTATCTATCTCACATGGTCAGTGCATAAATTAACGCATATAAAATAACTTTGCAAATTGTAAAAACCCATTCAAATGTAATGGACTATTCTTTTAAGAGTAAAGTTTTACAATTGTAGCGTAGTGATTTGGGGGTGATTTGATCAATGTTGGCTTAAATTAATGGGGTTTTATGTAGCTCGATTATAGCATTTTTCTTACTGCTTTGCCTCTGTCGTGCTATCATGCTATAATGGAGAATCTTGCCCGTACCAGAAAATTTACAAATGAAACTGGGTTTGAGTTAGCTGGCACTCTTTTGGTGAATTGTGGGCATTGTGTTTTGAATAATTTGCTCCTTCCAGTTGTATTAGATCTGTTATCCACTCCCTTTCCACAGTTCTTCCTTCATTGCTTACAAAGAAGCAAAGGGGAATTTTCCATTGATTCTGCTCAGGTTTTGGTGGATACACACAAAAACTTTTTTTTAAAACATTCAGAGAAAATGTTATATATATAACCTAGTGGTAGTTACACCAAAAAGGAACCTACAAATAAAGTTGAACTTTGGAGCCAAAGTGATTATTAGTTCTCGTTGTCTTCATAAGGAAAGTCTTTGCTATTATAATTTCATTTGGCAAGGATGAAAGTGTACCCTTGAGAGCTACCTTCATCCATAATTCTGAACTGATTCCAGTCCAGGCTTTGTTATCTGAAAAGTACTTCACATCCTTTCCTTACGGTCTGTATCCTCAAGCTGAAGAATTCCGTTTTTGAACATCGAGACAGCCAGCAACTGCGGAGAAGAGCGCCTTCTTAAAAATTATAGTCATTAAGGTATAATGCCATATGGACTCAAGGGGTGGCAAAGATGTTGAACGGCTCCTTGTTCATTAAGACTGAAATATTTATATGAGCAGTAATAATAACAGTGTATTTCAGAGGCTGAGTGCTATGAAATTGAGCACTGATGCAATTAGATAATATTGACAGCCCCTATTGTAATTATGTAAATAAGACCAAGTTTGCCTTTCCCTTTATCTTTCCTTTGCATGTGCATGTGCAAAGAGAGGGCTAGAAAATGTGTAAATTCCAAGCTGGAGTGCTCAGCTATTTATTTACCTGACAGAGTAGCCTGAAGCTTATATTCCCCTGAGTTATTTTCTCATCCAAATTGGAGCAAGTCTGGTGGGCTGCACAGAAGGGACATGCAAATGTGTGTGTATTTGGAGGAAAGCTTGGCAGTGAAGCAGCCACACGAGACCCTTCCCAGGCCAGTAGGTCCATTTTGAGTTCTTCCATTTCCAAGCTATGTTTGTCTCCCACTTGACCAATACCAATGCTTTTCGGTTACCTCTCCAACAGATCATTTTAAATTATTCTCCATAGGGATGTTTTCTGTGTCTAGCTGCCTATCAATCTTTCAATCTCAGTGCAGAAGTATTTGATTAGTGTATTTAAAGTAATAAAGATGTCAACAGTAGTGTCACCTTGATTGATGCTAATTATAAGGCTTTAATGGCTCCTCTGCTTTGGTCAGTATCCTTGCAGATTGTGATTTTTATGGTTAAAATTGTGCCCTGCTGTCCAAAGCCTTAATCATAAATTCTGATCTATCTTTCTTTAATGATTCTGCATGCAGTGGTATCATCCCAGTACCATACATTATCTTTGTTAAAAGCAGGCAGTGACTTTCATAGGGGTGATTCATGCATTTATAAGGAGTTGGAAGAATCCTTGTTGGGATCAGCAGAGGTTATGATGATTTTGCTTCCTGGGCATCAGAATTAGCGGCATTGTTACATGGACTGTCTGAAAATAATGGAAGATTTTCATGCAGCCCCTATTTAGCCCATTAATGCTGTAAATGAGCCTATAACTGCATTGGTGAAAAGATTTAGGATTTGCAACGTGAAGGTTCTATCAGTACGTGGCTGTCAAAAGCAAGGAAACTAAAAGCGAGCTAAATTATATAAGGGCTTTCCTTCTTTAAAACAAACAGTCTTGTTAAACAGAATTGGGGTCACTCAATTTGAAATATCTGTTGATTAAAATCTCTCTTCCACTGGGGTTTTCAGGCTCAATTTTTACAGTGCTAATATATGTTTAGTCTTTTATCTCCTTACTCAGTCCCAAAGATAGAGTTTCAAATAAGAGCAAAAGTGCCCAGTAATACACACACTTGTGGGGCTTTGAAGGTATGAATAATTTTCTTATGTAAATATATGCCTGTACATACTATACACAATAATGCTGCTCTGAAATTCCATGTCTTATTGAAGAGAAGCTCAACCTAAACTAAAAGGATGCTTTGCTACCTTATAAGAGCAGTTTACCTTCATCTAAATCACAGCATCTAGTAGGCATTTTAAAAGAATGTTTTAATCCTATCAAAGAGGGTACTGACAACTTTTTTAAAAAGATTGTTTTTGAAAGAATATCAGTATGTACCTGTATTCTCCTATATTAATATTGCTCTGTTCTATGCCTATAAATTATGTAGATGAACTTCAAACCCCCGCAATCCCATATTTGCTAGAAGCATTTATACCTCAATTACTTTCTGCTAATTTTCTATTCACTTCTAAGGATAGTACCTTAGTATTATTCCCCACTAGCTCCAGCCTCTTAAATCTAGACAAAACTGTTCTTTAACCTAGCAAAGAGAAGAATGCTTAAAAAATTTTTTTGAACCATATTTGTTTTCAAGTAATGAAAGTGCCAAATTGCATGATAGGAGGGTAATACCTCCCTAAATGGTATCAGTTTAGAGAAAGAAACCACAGACATCAGGCCAAGCTTGGAAGACATTTCTAGAACTGGCTATATTTATATGATGATAAGGTCTACCCAATAGATTTCTTTGGCTGGATATTTGAGGAGATATGTCAAGCTGCATAGTGTTTATTAGAAAGTACCTCAATTTGCAAGCAGTGTATCAGAGACTCTTTAGTATCTGCAGGTTTTTACAATGACGACTTGCTGCAAAGACTTCTATTTTTCCATAAAGCAGTTTAAGGTGATCTTTTTAAAAGTATTTATGTATTTTATTGTGGTAAAATTTGCCATTTTAACCATTTTTAAATATATAACTCAGTGGCATTAATTACTTTCACAATGTTGTGCTATCAGTACCACTATCCAATACCAAAAGTCTTCCATCACCCCAAACAGAAAGTCTGTACCCACTAAGCAGTAACTCCCTATTTACTAAACCCCTCAGACACACAGCCCCTGGTAACCTCTAATCTATTTTCTGTCTCTATGAATTTGCTCATTCTAAATTGTTTCATGTAAGTGGAATCATTCGGTATCCTTTTGTTTCTGGCTTCTCTCACTAAGCATGTTTTCAAAGTTCATCCATGTTATACCATGTATCTGAACTTCATTCCTTTTTTCACTGCTGAATAATATCCCATGGTATGTATGTACCACATTTTGTTTATCCATTCATCTATTGATGGATGCTTGAGCTGTTTTCACCTTTTGGCTATTGTAAATAATGCCTCTGTGAACATTGGTGTACAAGTATCTATTTGAGTCCCTGCTTTCAATTCTTTTGGGCATATACCAAGGAGTGGAATTGCCAGGTCATATGATAATTCTATGTTTAACTTTTTGAGGAAGCTCCAAACTGTTTTCCAAAGCATCTGTACCATTTTACATTCCCACCAGCAATGCAGGAGAATTCCAGTTTTTCTACATATTTGCCAACTGTTATTATTTTCCATTTATTAAATAATAGCTATCCGAGTGGGTTTTGATTTGCATATCCTGTATGGTTAATGATGTTGAGCCTCTTTCCATGTTCCTTTCGATCATTTGTATATCTTCTTTGGAGAAAGGTATATTCAAGACCTTTATCCATTTTTCAATTGGGTTATTTGTCTTTTTGTTGTTGAACTATAGGAGTTCTTTATATATTCTGAATATTAAACCTTATCAAATACATTATTTGCAACTATTCATGACATCCTATAGGTTGTCTTTCCACTTTCCCGATGATGTCCTTTACAGCACAGAAGTCAAGGCAGTCTTTTGAAATGCTAATTTTCATATGCCTTGGTGTGCCGCACCAGGTCATGATTCCAGGTGGTTAGCCAAGGCCGCCATTTTATCAGAGTGTGATATGGAAAACACACAGAGAGCATACTCTCTCCCACGGGGAGTCATTTACCTCCAGAGACTGGCTAAGACATTCTCACTGTGGGTGTTAGGAAGGTGGGGATGTATGGGGAAGGCCAGGATATACTGAAGGAGAATTGATTGGTGGAGAAGCCTAGTATGGAAGCCTATGGAAGTGCTAGAGGGGGTCTGTATGGTGGGTAATTCCCGTGGAGACAATACGTATCTCCCAACCCGCTTGCCCTCTGAGCCCCACAGTTGTAGCCCTCCAGTTCTTCTACATGATGAGTCTTATTAGAATAACCAGGGACTCTTCTGTGGAGGCCAATAAGAGTGGATGCCACAGAGGTCTAGGCGTTAGAATTAGAACGTATATGAGGAGGTGTTAGCTGTGTTGCTGAGTCTATTCCTATGTGATTATTTTCTTTTGTAGTTTTGATAAATTAACATTGGCTCATGTATTCAACATGAATTTTTTTAAATAGTTTTTTTTTTTCCCTAAGCCCCAGGGCTTCTGTTTAAAAATGCAGGTTAATTCTCAGAGGCTTTCAAAAGCATTTCTGCATCATTCTACTAATTAAGATAAGGTTATCATTTTAAGTTATACTAGGAATGCAATTAGAGCTTCTAGTGTGCACTGTAGCAATCAATTATATACAAATTATTCAGACCTGGTAAGGTAGAATACAGTTTTAATAGGACAAGTGAACATACTGTGATTTATGAGATATAACGTGAATTCAAATGACACCTGAATACAGCGTCTGAAACCCATCGTGCAGCCCAAGTCACTGGGAATCCATTTCAACAGCCTTTCATCAGAGGAGATTTAATAACATACCTTCCATTTTCCATTGTTCAGTAACCGTTATTTTGGATTTGAGAGGGATTTTTGTTTTTCGATTTGAATGGTTTTAGACATAAGAACGTCATCTCCAGAATACAAAGCACAGATTAGCTCACGCTCTCGTTTATCTAAACTGGCATGCTGCAAAGCAGTCTGCCAGCCCTTGTTTTCTGCCTTTTTTCTTTTGTGTGGTCCACAGAGTCCAGGTACCAACTGACAGTGTAATTAGCTAATTTTTCCACATTGTCCATCTTGGCTGAAGAGTATTGGGTGCTGGATAAGAAAGTTACATGTCTTATCTGCCAACTGTCGGTATTACTTATTCATTAAGTGGATACCTGTTTTCCAAGGACGTGTGAGGACTGTGGGGCTGAATAGCTCCTGAGGGGGGTTGTATATCTTTTCCTCCCAAGATCATTACAGGTCACCCAGAGCTTGCATTAGGGCGTATCAATAAATAACGCCTCTGGGCTGGCTTTTCTTGGACCCTTTAAAATTGTGCGGCACACTTTTTACTTTTCCCTCGCCAGTCTTCATTCTCATTTGACATGTCAGTCGTTCCAAACTTCTCAACACACCTGTCTTCTTTTCCTAAAGCTGCTCTAACAAAGTACCACAAACGAGGTGGCTTAAAACTCCAGAGAGTTAATGTCTCTCAGTTTCTGGAGGCTAAAAGCCTGAAATAAGGTGTCAGCGGGGCCACACTCCCTCCGGATCCCGTGGGGGGACCCCGCCTCTCCTCTTCCCGAGGTTTTCCCGGGGCACTCCTGGGCTGGGGCTGGAGCACCTTGTTGTCCACCTGTGTCTGCACATGCTGCCCTCCCATCACGGATCTGTATCCCGTCACCCCTTCTTATGAGGACACCAGTCGTATTGGATTAGGAGCCCACCCGATTGTCCTAACTAACTACGTGCTCAAAGTTCCTGTTTCCATTGAGTAATATCTTTGGGGGGAGATACAATTCAAGCCTTAACAATCTTGAGGGTTGAGCTCCCATTGCGTGCCATGCGTCGTGCTCAGTAGTGGGCATAGGGTGGTAAAGAAAAGACACAGCGCTAGGATTTTGAACATATCTTTCTTTTTCTGCTCCCACCACTAATCTCATAAGTAACACTCTCTCTCAGCCTTATACTTTATAGAGACGATAAGTACCACCTAAGGTAATCTCCTCCGTCTTCTCTCTCCTCTGTATCCGTTGTTATCCACCACAGCAAGACGCCTTTCTTTTTTTCAAAGATTTGTTTTCTTTCTTTCTCTCCTCTGTGTCTCCTTTTGTTGCGTCATCTTGCCACGCCAGCTAGCTCTCCTGTGTGGGCCAGCACTCTGTGTGGGCCAGTTCGCCCCCCACCAGGAGGCCCTGGGAATCGAACCCTGGACCCCCTATATGGTAGGTGGGAGCCCAATCGCTTGAGCCACTTCCATTTCCCCAAGATGTCTTTCTCCTCTGTTTTGTCTCATAGAAAGTATCCCTTCTCTTCCATAACCTTAACCTGATTGCTTTTAAGAAGTTACTGTGTTGATTTTCTTTTCTCTCTTTTTCATGTCAATCTTTCTCATGCCTTTGTTCCTTCATTTCAACCAGAAAGCATGTTCAACTTTGGCCCCTACCACTTCCATAAAAAACTAGAAATCTGTTGTCTTAGTTTTTCATTCAGATTACCTTTCTTTCTTTTTGAAACAGTGTCTGCATAGATTTGGATTCTTCTTTTTCATTTCATTTCTCATTACACTAGTCCGGATTCTGGGCCAACAAATCTACAGACCAGTGAGCACCAAAGACCTGTATTTATTTCTCACTCCATTTAGACTCTGTATAACATTTGGTATTGCTGCTGCCCATTTCCTGCTTCTGGAAACTTGCAGCTTTCTTGAATCCAAAAAGCCATTCTCTCCTGGTTTTCCATCCAACACTCTGAGTATTCCTCCTCAGTTTCCTTTGGTGAATCCTCCTTCTTTGCCCACCCGTTTAATGCTCCCTCAGGGTTTCACTTCAGTTTTCTTCTTTACTTACTCTGGGTTAACAGGGTCTTAAAAGGAGAATCTTTAAAAGCAAACTGTTAATATCCTAAAATTATGAGCTACATGTATGATGTAGATGTGGGTATGTGGATTTTTCTGAGAATGATATTCTCAAAGGTGCCAAAGACTAAAAAAGACTCTTAAAATGACATCATCCTCTTTTATGGTGTCCCACCCAAACCCACTCCTCTTTCTGGGCTGTAGTCTCTCTCAAGCAGTAGCATTGCCCTTGGCCCAGGTTCTTGAAAGAGGAATGTCTAAGATTCCTCCTATGTTATATATAGAGTACATATATGTATATTAAGTTATATACCAAATTCTTTCAATTATCTGTCACCAATATAGTTGGTTTATCACAATTTGTCTTAATCCATTTCCCTAGCACCTATTCCTCACCACTCTGGCCCAATCTACAGTGTTTCCAGAAAGTTCTTTGGATAGATCCTAAAATGAACAAGTTGTTTGTACCACTCCCCTTCTTAATATTCTTTAGCAGATCCTTGTCCACTCTCTCCAGGGCAGATCCAATTCCAGTTCTCACTGGAGTTATGAAAGTCTTCAATAACTCAACTTTTGTCATTCTCAAATTCTGCTTTCTTTCTAGGCATACTGAGCCCTTTGCAGTTCCCCAAACGTGTTGTTTTTGCTATTTTCTCTCCTTGAAATGAACCCCTCTCCAGTCTCCTATGGGACTCCCATTTATCTTCAGAGATGCAGCTCCGTTATCATCCTCTCAGTGAAGTCTTCCCTGGTCCCAG
Organism: Chaetophractus vellerosus; assembly: GCA_004027955.1. NCBI lineage: Eukaryota > Metazoa > Chordata > Mammalia > Cingulata > Chlamyphoridae > Chaetophractus > Chaetophractus vellerosus. Next base: position 4,174 of record PVKH010024951.1, on the reverse strand, counting down.
CAGAGTTAGGCAAGGCTTTGCCTTTGTTCTTTTCCTAAAACTTTATTGTTAGAACATCTGTCATGTCTTTTATACTTGTGATATGTTTGCCATCTTGATCATGTTTAAGTATACGACTCAGGGACATTAATTACTTCTACAGAGTTGTGCTACCATCACCACATCCCCTTCGTTCTTAACAACACTGTTGCACTGATCATTTTGTATCTTAACTTTGTTCTTCTTATCTCTCTTCCCAGTATTGTGAGAGGCTATGGAATTTGAGGGAAATTGTCTTCTCTGGTATCCTCGTGTCCAGCACAGTGCTTGAAGGAATGCTTATTGAAGGACCACATGCTCTCTACTTCAATTGGGTGTTAAGATATAAAAGACATTCTGGATCATTTTTTGGAACAAAGAAATCAGTCTTTTCAGATTCCTTTATTGAGTGGGACCCAAACTCCTGTGATTAAAAATGCAGTTATCATTCCAAATTTCCCAACATGATACATTCTACATAGATGTCCATATGCGTAATATATATTGTAATATATGTTATATACTAGGGGAAATGCCTTGAACCTCTATTTCATGGAACGAGATGAGTAGGATTTATAGTACATACTCTATTTTCCCTGATCTACTTGCTAAAATGAAGGAAATTCTGAGTATATATATTGACAACAGCTTTGGGGAGATGATAGGTGGCTTCTTTAGTTTTCAGTGGTAATTAGGTATTTTGCAACTTCCCATCAACTTTCCATATATGGTGGAAGGCGAGAGCTCCTGCACTCCCCTTTGCCAGGGTTCTCTTTCCCCTTCTTGCCAGTGGTTCAGGCAATAACCAGACCAAGGCACACACCACCCCAGTGCTGTTAACTTCACAGGGCCGTGCTTTAATAAAAATGTTGGATCATTTCCTCTTTTCTGAGAGTTTCTTAGATTTGTTAGGTAATTTGAATTTATTCACAAGATGCGTCCTATGGAAATACATTTTTCCTCCTATCACTATTTCGGTAACATTTTTTTGCTAATGAGAAAACTGGTTCAGAGAGAAGTTAAATTACATCCCAAGGAGTTTTTGTCACGGAACACAAGTGTTATATCATTAAAAGTTGCCACAAATTAAGTTTAAAGCTTTTGTTAAAAAATAATAATAGGGTGGGTTGGGGGGAAATTACGCCAAATGTAAGATAAGGACTATGATTACTAGTAGGATTTTGACAATATTCTTTCATAATTTGTAACCAATGTCTCACAGCAATGCAAGGTGGTAGTGGGTCGCTGTATGATGTGATGCATGTTTGCTTTGTAAGTTCATAGCTTTTACTATACACTTATCATGATGTATGTTCATGTATAAATGATATAAAAATAATAATAATAGGGTGGGGTGGGGGGAAATACCTTGGTTATTAGTAATATTTTGAGGATGCTCTTTAATCATTAGTTAAAAATGTTTCCCAACAATGCAAGGTATTGGTGGTAGGGTGCGGTATGAGAGCCCTGTATGTTATGTATGTTTGTTTTGTAAGTTCACAACTATTACTATACACTTCTTGTTTATGTATGTTCATGTATGAATGATCCCCTTCAATAAAATTTTTAAAAATAAGTAAAAAAAAAAAAAGTTGCCACAAATTTCTTCTAGAAAAACCTGTGGTGCTTAATAATCTATTTCAATACCACATCCTTACGCCAACCTGGTAAATTGTGTCTAGGTACAATGAAGCTTTGCCACCCTCTGATCCATCAAGTCGTCGTCACTTTTGCTTTTGCTGTCTATTTCTGTGGAAAGAAGGAGATCACAGAGACTCTTCTTCAGATTTTTACGAAACGTTAATAAAAGAGACAAATGAGAGTTAGTAGGAATAGGAAGAGTTCATTTCTTCCTAAATGCTCTTACCATATGGCAAAGAACTAGTTCTTTGGCTGCCTTAGGAAGGCTCATCAGGGAATGGACATCCTGTTTTTTTGTTACCTTTACTATGCAAAGACTTCTTTTCAGATGCTTTAAAATTTGGGCTTGAATAAAGATAATTACATTTTAATCACTCTCTCTTCCCTGGAACGTTTGCATAAAACTTCCTTTCATTCTAGAAAGAGTCCTGTTATCAAATATCTATGTCAAAATTCTGTCTCTGTCCTTTTTCACCAACAGCTCAGGCTTGTTGAGAACCAGTCTGTTCTTTGCTGTCAGATTTATTTGACTTATGGTAGTTAGGTATTTCTTTTTTAAAAGAATTGAGCCTAGTTTTATGAATTCTATAATACTAGAAGCTGGATTTTTTTTTTCCTGGAAGGATTTTTGCATGCTTAAGCCACGGTTTCCTGGTGTATGTCAGAGTAAAGGTACGTTTCAAGATGTCTGATCATGTCCATGGAATTCTTGCATGTCCTTGACTTTTGAGTACCACATGCCATCCTTTAAGGAGTGTTTTATGATCACTCATTATTCCTCCCCATTGCAAGGTCTGACATTTTAGAAGCTGTGGGGCATGAACTCACGGGCACACGCCTTTTAAAATTGTTTCATTACAATTGCTAGTGTCCTGAAAATCAAGCCGTGTCCCCTGGATCCAGGCAACTGGTCCCCCCGTTCCCCTCTGACTCTTGTCTTTAGCTTTTGTTTTCACCTGGATTTCTTCTCACACTTCTCTAATGGACTTTCAGTATTGATTTTGTCTGCCTTCATGATGCTACCGCCTAGATTACAGACTGAAACTGCCTCCTGCTTGCTGCATTCCAGAAAGGGCCCTTTATACATCACTTGCCCATTTTTTTGCCCTGTTCAGTCCTGTTTCAACAGTGACAATCCTAGCATGTTGCAGCTTGCTGCTTTAAGCAGTATTTATGGAAGCATATATTCCTTTGGGTCTTGATTCCTATAGATCAAAGATACTGCCAGATGGTCCTATATTAGTTCTTTGAAGACATTTAAACAAGTTGTTTGTATGAGGGCATGATAAGGAAGTAAACCTTAATAACTTGGATACAAGATTGCTTGCCAAGAGTTAAATTGAATAAATTCCCACAAATGGCTATAATTTATTATGAATAAGAGTTAACCAAAGACTTTCTATAAATACATGACTCAAGAGATTAGAAAGTCCCTAGATGCTAATCACAGAGGTCCCTGGGAATAATCTGAGTGGCATGACTGGAAAGTAGTTATAATTTGCTAATCAGAAATGTAATCCGAGTATTGTATACTGTTTTAAGAAAGACTGTATAAATATAACCAGGTTGGTGATTAAGAAAGAATAGAAAAGGAAAGTCTCAAAGGCAAATGGTATTGATGGCTATTTAAGCAGGTCTGTTGGAGAGGAAGTCTTGAATAAAGAGCTTGAACATTATCAGTTAAACTACTGATAAATTGTACATCTATTGTATGCCAGGCATGTGCTAAAAGCTTTATCTCTACTGTTCTCATAAATCCTCAAATGACTTTTGAGTTACCATTATATTTTTGAAGCCTCTGTATTTTACAGATCGGGAAAATGAAGCTTAAACAGATCCAGTGACTAACCCTAGTAAACTGCTTAATGTCAAGCCATTAAGTTATGAGCTGGGATCTGAACCTAATTTAGGGCTCCAGAGCCCCCATCTCACTAATTGTGTTATGCTTCTTTGTTTTGTATGTGAGACTATTTCCTACAGATAAGAGATACTTTTCAAGACCTTCTAAGTACCAATTTGACACATAGTCATGTAACCATCAAGACAATCAAATTATAGAAGAGTTCATCATTCCAATTCTTTTTGTGTCCTTTTGAAAACAATCCCTATCCCCACTCCAAACCCTAGCCGTCATAGGGATCTATTTTCTGTCCCATCTACCTTTACATTTAAAGTTCACCAACCAGTAGCTGTAGCTTGTCTGTGGTGAAAATATTCATTGGTCAGACTGACAAAGGTGGTTACTTGAACTGACAGTCGCACTTCTCGCCGTAAATTAACAGATTGACATGCTGGTTATAATTTGGTTTTCCGTGTTGCTTGCTTAGTAGAAGAAATTTCATTGACATGCTAAGTGGAGGCATTGTGTCTGCTTGAAAATATTTCTTTTGGAAAAAAAATAAGATGGTATCTGTGTTTCAGTCTGTAGGAGAGATTAATATGAGTATGGGCATATACCTATAATGGAACCTATAAAGACAAAATGCCTGTTAACACGCCAACATCTTCTTAAAAT
>PVKH010024950.1:0-13515 GCA_004027955.1 Chaetophractus vellerosus | reverse complement strand
CGCCCAACCCAATAATATCACTGCACCACTGTCATGCCCCCCCCCCACTGCACAACTATCCACTTCCCCCTTATCATAAATTTTGCCCATATGGGCGTTGGCTCACGACCTTCTTCTCCTTTTCTATTTCTTGTAAACCTATCTTCCAGACTCTAGCTCTGTGAGTCTGCTCAATTTGCTTGATTGATATCAGTGAGGTCATTCATTTTTTACTTCAGTGCCTGTCTTGCTTCTCTCAACATAAGGTCTGCATTCCTTTTTATAGCAGAGTAATATTTCATTATATGCATATACCACAATTTGTTTATCCATTCATCTGTTGAAGGGCATTTAGGTTGTTTCCAGCTTTTGGAAAGAGTGAATAATGCCGCTATGAACATTGGTGTTCATATATCTGTTCGTGTCCTTGCTTTCAGTTCTTCTGTGTATATACCCAGCAGTGGAATTGCTGGGTCATATGGCAATTCTATAGCTAGTTTTCTGAGGAACTGCCAAAATGTCCTCCACAATGGCTCCACCATTCTATATTCTCACCAGCAGTGGATGAGGGTTCCCATTCCTCCACATCCTCTATAACACTTGTAGTCCTCTGTTGTTGTTTTTTTTAATAGCACCTGTCTAATGGGTGTAAGATGATATCTCGTTGTAGTTTTGATTTGTGTTTCCCTAATAGCTAGTGATGTTGAGCATCTTTTCATGTGCTTTTTAGCCATTTGTGTTTATTCTTTGGAGAAGTGTCTATTCAAATCATGTGCCCATTTTTTAAATGAGTTGTTTGTCTTTTCATTTTTGAGGTGTAGGATTTCTTTATATATGCTGGATATTAGGCTCCTATCAGATATATGGTTACCAAATATTTTCTCCCATTGGGTAGGCTGCCTTTCCACTTTCTTGACAAACTCCTTTGAGGTGCAAAAGTTTTTAATCTTGAGGAGGTCCCATTTATCTTTTTTTTTTTTCATTCCTCATCCTTTGGGTATGAAGTTCATGAAACCATTTCCTACTACAAGATCCTGTAGCTGCTTCCCTACATTATCTTCCAAGGTCTTTGTGGTCTTGGCTCTTATATTTAGATCTTTGATCTATCTTGTGTTAATTTTTGTATGAGGTGTGAGATGGTGTTCCTCTCTCATTCTTTTAGATACGGATATCTAGTTCTCCAAGCATCATTTGTTGAAGAGGCCATTCTCTCCCACTTAAATGGGCTTGGTGGCCTTGTCAAATATCAAATGACCGTTTATGTGAGGATAACTATCAGAACTCTCAATTCGGTTCCATTATTCAGTATGTCTGTCCTTGTGCCAATACCATGCAGTTTTAACCACTGTAGCTTTGTAGTATGTTTTAAAGTCAGATAGTGTGATTCCTGTGATTTCATTTTTCTTTTTCAATGTGTCTTTAGCTGTTCTGGGCCTCTTGCCCTTCCAAATAAATTTCATAGGTTTTCCAATTCAGTAAGAAATGCTGTGGTAATTTTTATAGGGATTGCACTAAATTTGTAAATCAGTTTGGGTAGGATAGACATCTTAATGATGTTTAGTCTTCCTATCCATGTACAGGGGATATTCTTCCATTTTTAGGTCTTCTTTGATTTCCTTTAACAATGTTGTATAGTTTTCTGTGTATAAGTCATTTACATTTTTAGTTAAATTTATTCCTAGATATTTGATTCTTTTAGTTGTTATTGTAAAAGAGATTTTTTTCTTGATTTCCTCCTCAGATTGCTCATTATTGGTGTAAAGAAATGCTACTGATTTTTGCATATTTATCTTGTAACCTGCATCTTTACTGAACTCATTTATAAGCTCTAGAAGCTTTGCTGTAGATTTCTCAGTGTTTTCAAGGTATAGGATCATGTCATCTGCAAATAGTGGAATTTTTAATTCTTCCTTTCCAATTTGGATGTCTTTTTTTTTTTTTAAAGATTTATTTATTTTATTACATATCTCCCCTTCCCCCCATTGCGGTGACGCGCCGAGACTTGGTCACTGCGCAGGCGCGGCTTTCCCCGCTTGTGGGCGGCTTCTGCTTCTATTCACAGCCGGCTCTTGCTTCAGTTCGCGGGTGGCTGGCTGTGCTCCATTCGCGGGCGACCTGCCTGCCCGTGGCGGCTTTGCCCTGTCCATGGCAGCTTTTTGCCCTGCCCACGGCAGCTCTGGCCTGCCCATGGTGGCTTGCCATTCTCAAGGCAGTCTGCCCGCTAGGAGAGGTCCCCGGGAACCGAACCTGGGGCCTCCCATGTGGTATGCCAGTGCCCTATCCACTGGGCTATCGAGCTGGCCCCTTTGGATGTCTTTTATATCTTTTTCTTGCCTAAGTGCTCGAGCAAGTACTTCAACACAATATTAAATAGGAGCGGTGAAAGTAGGTATCCTTGTCTTGTTCCCAATCTTAGAGGGAAAGCTTTTAGGCTTTCACTGTTGAATATAGTATTAGCTGTGGGTTTTTCATATATACCCTTTATCATGTTGAGGAAGTTTCCTTCTATTCCTATCTTTTGTAGAGTTTTTATCAGGAAAGGTTGCTGTATTTTGTCAAATGCTTTTTCTGCATCTATAGAGATGATCATGTGATTTTTTTTTCGATCTGTTTATGTGGTGTATTACATTGATTGATTTTCTCATGTTGAATCATCCTTGCATACCTTGGTCATGGTATATAATTTGTTTGATGTGTTGTTGAATATGATTGGCAAGTATTTTGTTGAGGATTTTAGCATTTAGGTTCCTTAGAGAGATTGTTCTATAGTTTTCTTTTCTTGTGGTGTCTTTGTGTGGCTTTGTTATTAGGGTGATGTTGGCATCATAGAATGAGTTAGGCAATATTCCCTCCACTTCTAGTTTTTGGAAGAGTTTAAGCAGGATTAGTGTTAGTTCTTTCTGGAATGTTTGGTAGAATTCACCTGTGAAGCCGTCTGGTCTTGGGCTCTTCTTAGTTGGGAGGTTTTTTTTTTAAAGATTTATTTATTTATTTATCTCCCCTGCCCCCATTGTTTTGCGATTGCTGTCAGCTCTCTGTGTATTCTTCTCAGCTTGTCTTCTCTTTAAATGGCACCAGGAGCCCATCTTGGGACCTTCCAGAGTGGAAGAGAGGCACTCAATCTCTTCTGCCGCTTCAGCTCCCTGGTCTGCTGCATCTCTTACTGTCTTTCCTCTATGTCTCTTTTTCTTGCATCATCTTGTTGTGCCAGCTTTCCATTCAGTCCAGCACTCTGCGTGGGCCAGCATTCCTGCGTGGGCCAGCATTCTGTGCGGGCCAGCACTTCGCCTGGGCCGGCTCTCCACTTGGACCAGCTCACCGTGCAGGCCAGTTTGCCTTTCACCAGGAGGCCCCAGGAATCAAACTCTGGACCTCCTTTATGGTAGATGGGAGCCCAATTGCTTGAGCCATATCCATTTCCCAGTTCGGAGGTTTTTATGACTAATTCTATCTCATTACTTGTGATTGATCTGTTGAGTTCACCAATTTCTTCTTTCATCAATATAGGCTGCTTGTGTGTTTCTAGGAATTTGTCCATTTCCTCTAAGTTATCCATCTTGTTGGTATACAATTTTTCAAAGTATCCTCTTATGATTCTCTTATTTCTGTGGGGACGGTGGTGATATCCCAGTCCTCCTTTCTTATTTTATTTATTTGCATCTTCTTTCTTTTTTCCTTTGTTAGTCTAGCTAAGGGTTTGTCAATTTTATTACTCTTCTCAAAGAACCAGCTTTTGATTTTATTTTTTTGAATGCTTTCTTATTTTCAATTTTATTTAGTTCTGCTCTAAACTTTGTTTTTTCCTTCTTTCTACTTCCTTTGGGGTTAGTTTCTTTTTGTAATTCCTCCAGGTGTACAATTAGGTCTTTGATTTTAGCTCTTCTTATTTGATATAGGTTTTTAGGGCTATGAATTTCCTTTTCAGTACAGCTTTTGCTGCACCCAATAGGTTTTGATATGTTGAATTGTCATTTTTATTCTTTTCAAGGTAGTTACTGGTTTCTTTTGAGATTTCCTCCTTGACCCACTGTTTCTCTAAGAGTGTGTTGTTTAACTTCCATATCTTTGTTACTAGTCTGGTTCTGTATCCCTTAATGATTTCCTGCTTCATCCTATTGTGGTCAGATAAATTACTTTTTATATTTCCAATCTTTCTGAATTCATTGAGAGTTGTTCTGTGGTGTAGCATGTGGTCTATCCTGGAGAATGATCCATGTATGCTTGAGAAGAATATAAATCCTGCTGTATTTGTGTGTAATGTTCTGTATATGTCTATCAGGTCCAGATCCTCTAATGTATTATTCAAAGTCTTTGTTTCTTTATTGATTCTCTGTTGAGATGTCCTGTCTAATGATGATAATGGTGTATTAAAGTCCCCCACTATAATTGTAGTGGCATCTATTTTTCCAGTCAGTTTTTCCAGTGTTTACCTCATGTATTTTGAGGCAACCTGGTTAGGTACATAAATGTTTATGATTGTTCTTTCTTCTTAGTACAGTATCCCTTTTATTAACATATAGTGTCCTTCTTTGTCTCTTAGAATAGTTTTGCATTTAAAGTCTGTTTTGTCCAATATTAGTATAGCTACTCCCACTCATTTTTCGTTATTGTTTGCTTGTAAAATTGTTTTCCAACCATTCATTTTCCACCGTCTTGTATCCCTGTGTCTAAGGTGGGTTTCTGTAGATAGCATATAGATGGGTCATATTTCTTTATCCATTCTGCCAATCTATGTTTCTTGACTGGGTGAGTTTAATCTATTAACGTTTAATGTTATTACTAACAAGTAATTACTTACATTAGCCATATTTTTGGGGGGGCTTATGTATGCTATATGTTGTTTTTATTTCTCTTTTTATCTTTTTAGTTGTTCTTGTATTTTCCTCCAACTCTCTCTCCTGTTTTTTCTTTCGACCTGCAGACTTCCCTTTATTATTTCTTGAAGGGCTGGTTTCTTACTGACATACTCTCTTAATTTCTGATTATTTGTGAATATTTTGAACTATCCCTCATTTTTGAATACCAGCTTTGCTGGATAGAGAATTCTTGGCTGGAAGTTTTTTTTCCTTTAGCACCTTAACTATGTCATACCACTGCCTTCTTGCCTTCATGGTTTCAGATGAGCAGTCAGCACTTAGTTTTATCGAGCTTCCCTTGTATATGATGGTTCTCTTTTCTCTTGCTGCTTCCAGTATTCTTTTTCTTAAGCATTGGACAATTTGACAAGTATATGTCTTGGAGTAAGCCTGTTAGGATTTTTACTGTTTGTGGTGCACTGCCCTTCATGGACATATAAGTCCTCCCACAATAGGGTTGGGAAGTTTTCAGCCTATTTTTCCTCCAACATTCTTTCTGTCCCCTTTCCCTTCTCTTTTCCCTCTGGGATGCCTATAATGTGTATGTTTGCATGTTTCCTGTTGTCATTCAAATCTCTAAGTCCCTGTTTGATTTTTTTCTATCTTTTTTATCTATCTCTTCTACAATTTGATTTCAGATGTACTGTCTTCCACATCACTGATTCTTTCTTCTGCTTGTTCAAATCTGTTCTTATGTGTTTCCAGTATATTTTTTATTTCTTGGAAAGTGCCATTTATCACTATCATATCCATTACCTTTTTATGTATTTTTACAATTTCTTCAGTATGTTCTCCCAGTGTCTTCTTAATATCCTTAACCTCTTCCTTCACTTCATTAAGTTGATTCATGATATTTGTTTGGATATCTCTGATTAGTTGTTCCATGTTTTGCATCTCCTCCTGGTTTTTAGTTTGAATGGACTGGGCCATGTCTTCCTGTTTCTTAGTATGGCTTGTAATTTTTTGTTGGTGTCTAGGCATCAGTTTATGTTGATTTGTTTTTTCATTTAATTAGCTTCTCTCTCTATGGCTTTATTTTGTTGTTTTTGAATGTGGTACTTTGATACTTCATTCCTCTTATTCTATTTCCTTGCTGTTGTCTATATTCCCTTGAAAAAAAATTAGAACTAGAGAAAAGGAAAGAGATAGGAAGAGAAAAAGAATAATAGTAAAAATAATAGTAAGAGGTAGAAGAGGAACTGTACAAGACCTAGGAAATTGAATAATTAACACGAGTAAGAAGTATAGAGGAATAAGATCAAAAAGTGGAATAGAAAGAATGAAACAAGAAACAGAATAGAGAAAAATATGTAGAATGAATTTAAAGGCAGGAATGATGAGAAGAGGGGAAAGGAAAAAAGAAAAGAGAGAAAGAAAAAAAAGAAAGAACACAGAGAAAAAAGGAAAGAGAGAAAGAAATAAAAACAAGAAAAACTGAAGACCAAACAAAAAGAGGTAGAATGAAAGTACAATAGGAAATAGAAGATATAAAGATGAAGGAGAGAAAAGAAGTAATGTAGGTAGAGTAACTTGGTATCTAAAAAAAAAACATAGAGAAACAAAAGAAGGGAACTCAATTTATTTGCAACAACTCATTTAAAAAAAGGGGAAAGAAGAAAAAAAAGATAAAAAAACAGAAATAAACAGAAAACATTTTTCTCTCTTAGACCCCTGAGTATCTTCTCAGGCTGCTGGTGTTCGTCAATCAATCACCCTGCAGCCTGCCCGCTGTAGGTTTTTTTTTTTAAAGATTAATTTAATTTATTTATTTCTCCCTGCTCCCTTGTTGTTTGCATTTGCTGTGTCTTTTTGTTGTATGCTGGTCTTCTCTTTCTAGGAGGCACCGGGAACTGAACCTGGGGACCTCCCATGTTGGAGGGAGGTGCTAATCACCTGAGCCTTGTCTCTCCCTACTTTGTTGCATCTCTCATTGTGTTTTCTCACTGTTTCTTGGTTGCTTTATCTCACTGTGTCTTGTCGCATCAGCTCACTGCACCAGCCTGCCCTGTCAGCTTGCCATCTTGAGTATCTTCTCCTGGAGGCACTGGGAACTGAACCTGGATCTCCCATGTGGTAGGCGGGAACTCAGTTGTCTGAGCCACATCTGCTTCTTCTTTGTAGGTTTTGAACTGGGTTCTAGTGAGTAAAATAAGGAAAATAAAAAAGGAGTTTTTTTTTTTAAATAAGAAATCCAAGAAAAGCTAATACAAAGAGAATGTCTATATGTTCCCTGTCATAAAGTTTCAACTGGATGCATCATAACCTGGTGGATCACTTATCAAAGAGGAGCTGGGAATCAAACCAGGGACCTTGGAAATGCTAGGCAGGAATTCTTCCACTGAGCTAACCTGTTTCCTTAGGTTAGTTAGCCTTTCAGAAAGCTAACTAGTTTAACTAACTAGGTTAGTTAGCCTTTCAGAAGGCTAACTTTTCCCTTGGGCAGGTTAGATTCCCTGCAGCCCGCTGGCGTCCTGCTGGTCAGTCACCTGTCTTTCTCTGCCTCCTGTCTGATGTAATTCCTCTCTTTACCTAGGTTGTTGGATGTGACAACCTGCCTGAGGAGATCCCCCTCCCCTATCCCTGTCAAGGTGGTGTCCCTTTCGATATTTGAGGGGAGCTCGGCTGGCTAAACTCACTGCAAAGAAACCACTCTCCACCCTCCCAGATCCCTCTTCCTCCCAGGGAATCTGCCATCACACTCTGTACAGAGCAGGGAGCCAGTGGCTCCACCTAGGCTCTTTGTCCCAAGGGCATGGTGTATGTGCTGCTTCCAGCTACAGGGGTGAGAAACTCAGGATTTTCCTTCAGCTTCTTTATCTTTCCACTACCCTCCAGGATGACTCAGAGCACCTTCCTGTTCTATATATATTCAAAGGAGCTGGCAGGGAAGAAGACATCTGCTTTCCTCTCAGTTAGATACAATTTGCCAGGAGTTTTACCCTCACTTAATATCTTGGGTGGGGCAGGGGAGCCCTTCCTGGCAGCCAGGAGGTTTAATAACTCACAGCTTGTTGTTTTGGCTTCTTTGTCTCTTTGTCCCTCACTCTCCTGTGAGTTGTGAAGCAGTGTCCTGGTCTGCTGTACCCCAAAGCAAGTTTCCAAGGCAGCCTTTCACTCTTTCTCCATTGTTTTAGTGAGAGCTGAGCCTTATCTGCCTAACCCATTGGCCATGTCCCTCTTTGGGGTTTTCTGTGTTTTGCAGGGCCCTTACTCTTCCAGTATTAATTTGCTGATTGGCTTTTCCATTTATACAAAGAAGGCTATTGGAATTTTGATTGGGATTGTGTTGGATCTGTAAATTGCTTTGGCTAGAATGAGCATTTTAATATTTAGTCTTCCAATTCATGAACATGGAATGTCATATCATTTATTTAGGTCTTCTTTGAATTCTTTTAATGATGTTTCATAGTTTTCTGTGTACAAGTCCTTTACATGCTTGGTTAAATTTATTCCTAGAAATTTGATTCTTTTAGTTACTATTATAAATTGACTTTTTTTCTTGATTTCTTCAGATTGTTCATTATTAGGATATAGAAACACTACTCACTTTTGTGTGTTGATATTGTACCCCACCATTTTTCTCAATTTGTTTATTAGTTATAGTAGCTTTCTTGTAGATTATTCAGGATTTTCTCTATATAGTACTATGCCTGCTGCAAATAGAAAAAGTTTAATTTCTTCCTTCCCGATATGGATGCCTTTTATATCTTTTTCTTGCCTAATTGCTTTAGCAGGAATTTCTAGTACAATGTTCAATAACCGTGGTGACAGTGGGCATCCTTCTCTTGTTCTTGATCTTAGAGGGGAAGCTTTCAGTCTTTCACCATTAAGTAGGATATTAGCTGAGGGCTTTTCATATATGTCCTTTATCATATTGAGGAAGTTTCCTTCTATTCCTATTTTTCTAAGTTTTTATGTCAATTGGGACAACCTTGCAGTTTTTTCCCTTCATTCTATGAATGTGGTGTATTACACTGATTAATTTTATTATGTTGAACCACTTTTGCATACCTGGAATAAATCCCGTTTGATCTTGGTGTGTAATTCTTTTCATATGATTTTGGATTCAGTTTACTAGTATTTTATTGAAGATTTTTACATCTATATGTACAAGGAATATTGGTCTGTAATTTTCTTTTCTTGTGGAATCTTTATTTGGCATGGATATTAGGATGATGGTGGCCTTACAGAATACGTTAGAAAGCGTTCCCTCCTCTTCGATCTTTGGAAGATTGAGCAGGATTGCTATTAATTCTTCTTGGAATGTTTATAAAATTCGCCAATGAATCCATCTAGTCCTGAGTTGTTATTTGTTGGAGGTTTTTAATGAATAATTCAATCTCTTTACTTTTTATTGGTCTGTTGAGATATTCTGTTTCTTCTTGAGACATTGTAGGTACTTTGGGTGTTTCTAGGAATTTGTCCATTTCATGTAGGTTATCTATTTGTTCACATACAGTTGTTTATGTTATCCTTTTATACTTCTTTTTATTTCTGTTGGGTTGGTAGTCATATACCCCTGTTTCATTTTTTATTTTAGCTATTTTCTTTTCTTTTGCTGCTCTAGCTTAAGCTTTGTTCATTTTATTGATCTTTTCAAAGAACTGAATTTTGGTTGCTTTGTTGAGTCTTTCTACTGTTTTTAAATTCTGTATTTCATTTATCTTTGCCCTAATCCTGTTTTTCCCTTCCTTCTCACTTTTTGTTTACTTTCATCTTCTTTTTCTAGATCCTCCAGTTGTGAGGTTAGGTCTATGATTTGAAGTCTTTCTTCTTATTTAATGTAAAAATTTAGAGGTATAAATTTTCCTCTCAGTACTCCCTTTGCAGCTTCCTATAAATTTTGGTATGTTGTGTTTTTGTTTTCCTTACTATCAAGGTATTTCCAAATTTCCCTTGTGATTTCTTCTTTAACTCATAGGTTGTTTAAGAGCGTGTTATTTATTTCCACACATTTGAGATTTTACCAGTTCTCTGTTATTGACTTCTGGATTCATTCTTTTGTGGACAGATAAGATATATTATATGATTTCAACCTTTTAAAATTTATTGTGAGTTGTTTTGTGACCTAACATATGGTCTATCCTAGAGAATGACCCATGTGCAATAGAGAAGAATGCTTATTTTGCTATTGTTGGGTGAAGTGTTTTATATATGTGTGTTAGGTTAATTTGTTTACAGTATCATTCAGGTATTCTATTCTTTATTGACCTTTTGTCCAGATGTTTTATCCTATCCATTATTGAAAGTGGTGTATTTAAGTCTTCTATTAATGTAGAACCATCTATTTCTCCCTTTAAATCTGTCAATATTTGTTTCATATATTAGAGGCATATTTTTTTGTAATCATTATGTCTGCTTTTGAATTGACCCCTTTACCAGTATATAGTGACTTTCTTCATCCCTTGTAAGTTTTTGACTTAAAGACTATTCAACCTGATATTAGCATAGCTACCCCAAATCTCTTTTGGTTACTGTCTGCATGGTATATATTTTTGTCCATCCTTTCACTTCAACCTACTTGTGTCTTTGAATTTAAGGTAAATATCTTTTAAATAGCATATATTTGAGTCATGCTTTTTTAAAAAAATCCATTTTGTCAATATATCTTTTGACTGAAGTGTTTGATCCATTCACATTTTTTAAAAAGATTTATTTATTTATTTTTCTCCCTCCCTCCCCCTATTGTTTTTGTGCTCACTACCTGCTCTTTGTGTGTTCTTCTGTGTCTGCTTGTCTTCTCTTTAAGTGGCACTGGGAACCGATCCTAGGACCTTCCAGAGTGGGAGTGAGGCACTCAATCTCTTGTGCCACCTCAGCTCTCTGGTCTGCTACATTTCTTATTGTCTCTCCTCTGTTTCTGTTTTTGTTGCATCATCTTGCTGTGCCAGCTTTTCGTGCAGGCCAGCATTCCATGCAGGCCAGCACTCCTGCATGAGCCAGCACTCCGCGTGGACCAGCTTTCCGCTTGGGCCAGCTCACCTCATGGGCCAGCTTACCTTTCACCAGGAGGCCCCAGGAATCAAACCCTGAACCTCCTATATGGTAGACAGGAGCCCAATCGCTTGAGCTACATCTGTTTTCCTCCATTCACATTTAAAGTAACAATTGGTAATGTAGGAATTTTTTCTGCCATTTTGCTAATTGGTTTTTGTAAGTCTGATATCTTTTTTGTCCCTCATGTTATACGCTAATGCCTACTTTGTATTTAGTTGATTCTCTTTGTAGTACATCACTTTGAGTCCTTTCTCATTTCCTTCTGTGCAGTTTTTTCATATTTTCTTTGTGGCTACATCAGGCTTAAATTTAACATCCTAAATCTATAACAATCATGTTTGATTTGTTACCAACTTAACTTCCATGGCATACACATACACCATTCCTTTACTGCTCTGTCTCCCCACCTTTTTGTTGTACTTGTTAAAATTATATCTTTATGCACTGTCTGTCTAAAACCATAGATTGATCTTTAATTTTTATGCATTTGCATTATAGATTTTGTAAGAAGTAAAAAATGGAGTTACATACCAAATAATATAATACAACAGTACTGACATTTAAAATTACTCTTATGCTTGCCTTTACCAGAGCTCTTTATTTCTTTATGCTACTTTGATCCACTGTCTAGTGCCCTTTTCTTTCAGTTTGAAGTATTCTCTTTAGCATTTCCTGTAGGGCAGGTCTAGTGATGATGAACTCCCTCAGCTTTTGTTTATCTGTGAATGTCTTAATCTTTCCCTCATTTTTGGCAGCTAGTCTTGCCAGATATAAAATTCTTGGTTGTCAATTTTTTTTCCAACACTTTAAATATTTTGTCCCACTGACTTTTTACCTCCATGGTTTCTGATGAGAACTTGCACTTAATCTTATTGGGGTTCCCTTGTACATAGCTTATTGCTTTTCTCTTGCAGCTTCCAGAATTCTCTCCTTGTCTTTGCCATTTGACAGATTGACTACTATATGTCTGGGTGTGGTTCTCTTCAGGTTTATCCCATTTGGGTTACGTTGGTCTTCTTGGATGTGTACATTCATGTCTTATTAAATTTGGGTAATTTTAGGCCATTATTTCTTAGATTCTTTCTTCTGCCCCCTTTGCTTTTTCTTCTCCTGCGGGGACTTCCATAATGTATGTATTGGTACTCTTGATGGTGTCCCACTAGTCTTGCAGGTCTGTTCACTTTTTTCATTCTTTTTTCTTTCTGCACCTCAGCCTGAATCATATCAGTTGTTTTGTGTTTGAGTTCCTGATTCATCTTCTGCCAGCTCCACTCTGCTGTTTCAACCCTCTAGGGAATTTTTCATTTAAGTTATTTTTGTCTTCAATTCTAGTAAGAATTGGAGCCTTTTAAAAATCTCTTTTTATTGAGATTATCATATTGTTCTTTCAGTTATTTTCCTGATATCCTTTAGCTCCTCTCCATGTTTTCCTTTTTCTTTCAGCATAAAGTGTTTGTCTGTTATGTCCAACGTCTGGTGTTCTTAATGAGGGGTTTTTGAAGTTTTATCTTATTCCTCTATATGAACCATCATATCATGTTTCTTTGTTTGTCCTGTAATCTTATTTTGCATATTGTACATTTTAATATTTTAATTATGGGATTTAGTTCCTGAACTGCCTGTTCCTTAAGCTTGTGTCTAGTGAGTGATATGACAGAGATTTCCTTGAGTGGGAGGAGCTTAGAAAAACCAAGAAATTAATGCAAAAAACACCTTTTATGGTCTTTGCAGTTTGGCTCTGCTTTAGTTGGTGCTCTCCTACAGAGTTTATCCTACCCTTTCTTTCAAGAAGTTCAGCATGATGCTAAAATGAATTGTAAGGTCCTCTCCATTTTCTTTGAGCCTGCATCTTGTCTTGGGTTTGTGTGCACTTGTGACACAAATTTTCAGGAATCTGAATGTCCCCTGTACTCCCTATGAAATAGACTTTCTCTCCCTATCCCCATTCTGGGTGCTTTGTTATATTTCTTACAGGTAGAAATCCTTTGCCCCAAGCCAGTTTGACTAAATTCTTTCTTATACTGCTTTATCTGTCCGGAAGCTGCTCTTGCCCATAGAGCAGTTCTAGAAGTGTGAGCCAGCGATGAATATCTTGGCTCAGTCTTTTAGGCTACCAGCTGATAGATTAGACTGACATATATCATAAACTTATGGGGGCTACTCTGCTCCCTCTGGAACAGGGCCAGGGACCCACAAAGGGAGCGCAGGCCAGCTCCACACCATGCAGGAGATGTTGGTGGATGTGTCAGCAAGGGTGCCAGGAGCTTCTCCTACCCTTTGTAAAGCTGCATTTTCTTGATTTGCATATCCCAGATACTGAAACACTTAAGTGTTTACCAGAGTTTTGAGAGATGGCTCGGCCAGTTTTTGCTAGTTGTTCAAAGATTCTTTGGGGTGGATGGCACCCTAGTGTGTCTTTTGCTGCCATCTTAGTCAACAGTAAGCTCCAATTTCTACTTGATGTCTTGTACCTCAGTATTTAGTGTTGTATAACAGGAGTCAGCAAACCTTTCTTATTAAGGACCAGATAGTAAATATTTCAAGCTTTGTTGGTGACAGAGAGTTTCTATTGCGTATTCTTTTCTCCCCTCCCTTTCTTCCTCTCCCTCCCCTTCCCTCTTCTTCCTTTCTTCCTCCCATATTTCTTCTCTCCTTTCCTCTCTTTCTCTCTTTCATCCCTCCT
>PVKH010024948.1:0-13512 GCA_004027955.1 Chaetophractus vellerosus | reverse complement strand
AATTTAAGGGCTTTTTAAAGGCCATTGATTTTCAATGTGTGGCCTTTGGACTTCTTGTTTCAGATGTCCAGACATTTTAATTAGCATTTCATTTTTAACATATTAGCTGTTAAACCATTTATGAAACAAATGCACAATCATTGAAATATATTACACATTAACGCAATGGAAAATACCATATACATTTCAGTGCAAACACTTGCATATATTTGAACTTCTTGAAAATGTGGCATCCATTAGGAAGGTTTCAGCTCTACATTGCTCTTCCTCTCAATTGCCCTCTTTCATTTCCTCTTAATTTATGCCTGCACATATTCACTCATGTAAAAAGGCACCATGAGTACGTTAATCTAGCACATGCATGCTTTCCTCAATATAATGTCTGACAAGCCTCAAACGTATCTGTTTGGTGCATGTTCTTGAGGAATGAGAGTCTCCAGCGTTAAGTTGATGAAATGCATGCAGAGCTTATATGACATCTGACCTGATGCTGAAGGGCAGAGATGGAATGAGAGGGAAGGTGTTGGACTCCCATCTTGGTGAGTCCTGCTATGTTCTCAAATAGAGGGGCAGGAGTCTCTCGAGAGCACAGGCAGTGCCTAATAGGAGAGGACAGGCCAGTATCTCAAGCCCTCAATGTTGTTGCAAGTAACTATGAATCGTGTTCTCCAAAGAATGAAGTTTGGGGCCGGCTGTAGCTCAATTGGTAGGGAGCTGGTTTACTGCATGGGAGGCCCCTGGATTGGTTCCCAGGGCCTCCTTGAGCGGGCAGACCGCCTTGAGAAGGCAAGCTGCTGTGGGCGGGGCAAAGCCGTCACAGGCAGGGCAAGCCCCGCTGGGAAGACAAGCCCCCCGTGAGCAGGATAAGCTGCCCACAAGCAGGCAAGGCCGCTGTGTGGTAAGCTGACTCGGCAGGATGCTGCAACGGGGGTGGGGGGAGGAGGCAAGCAGACACAGAAGAATGCAAAAATCAACACAGCAAGAACAAGGAGAAAAGGGAGGATATATTAAAAAGAATGAAGTTTGGTGGTTGCCCTGGGTCCAAAGGGAGGGGGTTGGAGGAATAGAATAGTTGGAACATGGGAAATTTTGAGGGTAATGGAATTGTTCTACATATTCTTGCAATGATGGATACAGGGCATCTTAAATTTCATCAAAATTTATAAAAGTATATGGTCCAAAATGTAAACCATAATGTAAATCATTGACCATGGTTAGCAGCAATTTTTCAATATCTGTACATCAATTGTAACAAATGTGCTATCCACTTGTAAAATGTTATTAATTGGAGAAAGGGGAAATGGAGGAAGATGTTGGGTATATGGGAATCCCCTATATTCTGTATGTGACTTTGCTGTAAGCTAAAGTTTCTTTGAAGACAAAGTGAAATAAATAAAACATTCAGGGATTAAATGGAAGAAAATGTCACTGTATATACAAGACAACATATCTTACAGTGATAAAAGACATAATTTCAAAAAAATTTTAACTTTATATTTTTTATTATTTCAATTTTATGTTATTTTTTAATTTTTTGCATTTTATTTATCTTTAAGACTCATTATTATTTCAATTTCTTATAAATTGTATTTGATTATTTTGTTGGCTTCATTTTTGAAGATGTTTTGGATCACAGAAGGGTTACAACAGAAGGGTTACAACTGTGGCAGGGGAGGATCATTGGTATGGCGTGTCAGGGATGGGGGATGCATGGGGAGAGGTTCACCTGTGCATACCTATAAGGTATATGAATGTGTTCAAGTGTTCATGGGGCATTGTCATGGTGGGTGGAGATTCAAACAATAACTGAAAGTATATTGAATTGCCATCTTGGGGAGCTCTGCCACATTCTCTAATGGGATAGCAAGAATCCCTTGAGCACAGGGCAGTGACTAGTGAAGGAGGATGGACCACTGACGGACTGTCAATTCTAATGACTGTACATATGAACTTTTACTTTTAAAATTGGTGCCTAAGAGTTACCTCCTAAGAGCCTCCTTGTTGCTCAAATGTGACCTTTCTCTAAGCCAAACTCAGCATATAAATGCATTACCTTCCCCTCAGCGTGGGGCATGACTCCAGGGGATGAGCTGTCCTGGCACAGAAGGATTACTACCAAGCGCCAACTAGCAATGCAACTGGGAAAAGAACTTGACCAAAAGGGAGAAAGGATAAAGACAAATAACTTTATATGGCTAAGAGACTCAAAGTGAGCCAGGAGGTCATTCCAGGGGTTACACTTATGCACATCTCAGCAGGATCTCTTTGACTGCAACAGTAAATATTGCCTCAAATAGCAGAGCTCCTGAGGGCTCTGGAGACATCCAGATGGCTCAGGAATTTAGCACCCTGCCAGTGGGCCCAACTTTGGAATTTATGCTCCTCAGTATGACAGAGTTAGACTCAGTTGTGGTTTCCCTACACATGGCTCTTCTGCCCCTTATTTTTAAACCTATAGTTACTACTAGAGTTGATAGGTGTACGTTCAAGATACTTAAATGTTTGTGCTGTCCATGTGCCAGTTGCAACACTTACTGTCCAGTTCATTGGACTCACTCAGGACAACTTGCAGGAGATGATGATAGATCACGACCATCCCAAGGAACAGAAAGAGTCTGAAACTGCAAGCAAGATAGTCCCATCTGCTCCATGGAATCTAAGCCCTGTCTCAATTAGAGGTGGAGTGGGCATAACCATCCTAGAATCCTCAGGACTGGGGAATGAATGATGGACTGGAGTAGACTTACTGGTATTCTACTATAGAATTATTATGATTCTAGCAATGGAAGAACTTTTATCATTAATGTGGAGGCAGTGGCAGCTGGAGGTTCTGAGGGGAGGGAAAGGGAAATATAAATATAATATAGGGGCGTTTTTAGGACTTGGGAATTATCCTGAATGACATTGCAATGACAGATACTGGCCATTATATATCTTGTCATATCTTACAAAATTGTGTGGGAGAGAATATAACCTACAATGTAAACTATAATCCACACTTAGTGGCAATGCTCCAAAACGGGTTCAGCAATTGTAATAAATGTACCACACTAATGAAGGATGTTGTTAATGTAGGAAAATGTGGGAGATGTAGGAAGCAGAGCATATGGAAATCCCCTATATTTTTAATGTAGCAACTATGTAATTAAGTATCTTTAAAAAAATTTTTAAGTATATATATATATATATATATATATATAAGTAATGCTGCCTATGTATATGTGTATTTTGAAGTATATGAATCATTATATGCCAAGTGGCAGGATTGAAAGATGGTGATAGAGTCTTCCAATTATCAGTAATATGCCAAAAAATGGGGAATTATTATCTTGACTGCTAACAGATTTACTATTCTCCAGCATTAAAAGAACGACTTTAAAATGGTAAATGTTTTATAGTTAGACTTTTCTCCAGTTTATTTGGGATTATTTCTCTGTAAGTATCTCTAAGCTTGCTTGGCATAAAACCACCACGGGAGCCTTGACAGTTCCTGTCAGATTACCAATATTTCCTGTGTTTTCTCAGCAAGAGACTTAACAACATAAAGAAGGCCATGGCAGGCGTGGTCTAAGTCAGCTTCATTTCCCTCCTTTTTTTTGCAGTGATCATACATTCCATCCAAGATCCTAAAATAGATCACAATTCTGAGATGGTGCCATAGCTAATTGTTATTTATAGGTTGGATTTTTCTTTAATGTACCATAGTAACATTTCCCCTGTAAAATGGAAATACAGAAAGATGTCTGATTCATTCTGAAGACAAAAGCACATGCCATCCTGGCATATCCAGCAGATGTTCTCTTCATAGGCAGAGAAAAAACATGGCAAGTTACTGTGTCCATCTGGTTCCTAAATCATTTTAAAATTCCCCGTCTATTCCCAAAAGATGTAAATTGGCCCATAAAAAACAGCAGGTAATATAACTATAAATAAAGGCCAAGGAAGAACTCATATTGCAGAAAAACATTAATGAAAGCTGGGAAAAATTATTTGAGTAAAATAGGCAAATCGAGACTTCTTTGAATTTGCTCTTATAATAGAGGATTTATTATTCAGTCAGCCAGGAAGTATTTATCTGTTGCCTCTTTCATTCTCAATCCTACACTGACTTATTTTCCAATTTCCTAGATTTTTCTTTTGACTTTGCCAAATGGTTTTGAACAATGGAGACCAAGGTAAAATTGTTTTAGGTAGAGGGTTTTGAGTTTAGTTGCAATGCCTGATTTTTGTTTTTATGTATTTAAAAAACCCTTACTTTCTATCAGACACTGTTCTAAGTATTTTACAAATACTAACTCATGGGATCTTCTAAAACTCTCAGAAACCCTCCGGGACAGGTACTATTTTTATTCCCATTTTCCAGCTAGGTTTCTGAGGAATACATGTGTCAGGAACGTGTACTCCCAGGTAAAGTCAGTACTTGACGTGATCCTGGGCAGACTTCTTCCAGAATTTGTACTTCCAGTCTTTCTTCCAGATAATTTCCCATTTGGCTTTTGCCTCCTGTGTCCATTTTTTTGGACAGTTTTTCTACTGTTGTAATTCATTTATAAACCATCCCCTATCTGATTTATGCTCTTCAGAAATGTGTGGAAATATGACATCTGTTAATGTCTATTCTCCTATCCTCTATATAATTGTAGGATTATAGTTTTTATATTTCTTTATCATATTTTCAAAGGGCTCCCAGAAGGAAAGGAGATAAATAATGTGCTTAGTTTATCATGTTAAACTGAAGATGTTTCCATTTTAAGCAAGGAAAAAAACATGTCTACAATGTAATTTAGTATACAGAAAGCTTATACTTGCACAACCATATTTCTCCTTCAAATAATTATGCCAAATATATCCCTCCTTTTCATCATTTTATATGAATGAATGAATAAATAAAGTAAAACAGAAGGACTCATCCATGACTTCCTATTCTAAATTCTGTGCTTTTTCTTCTATTTGATGATGTTCAATGTTACATTCAGAGTAAACTCAAAGCAAATAAAATAATTTTCTAATATACCATCTCATTTAAGCCCTACAAGGGTTGATAAATAATGGCTGAATTAAAATAAATGGAATTAAATTAAATTAAATTAAACATAAAGATTCAGCATTGATTCTCTGTGGCTCCATTAGAGAAAAAGTTGTGAGGATTGCTGTGCTTGAAGCTATTTGAAGTACAAAGTCTTGCAGAGAAGTGCCTAGTCAGATGTAGAAGACCAGAGTAATACAAATAAATCAAAGCACACACACTGCAGGCATTTTTTTACAGTCTTCTAAACCTGGTTCATTTCTCCTCTCTCCTTCAGTTTCAGTTAATCATCCTTCCTGATGGTAAATCATTATATAAGTCAACTCTACAATCTACCTCAATGTTCTTCTTCCAGAGAATAATATAAACAGATAATAGGGTGAGGCTTGGACAGGGATAAAGATCATGAGTTGATGGATGGCTTATAATTAATTATTCATATTTGATGAGAGAGGAAAGAAATAGAAGGTTTAAGAGAATTTTGAGGATTCACAGTGTGAATTGTCACAACGTATTGGGGAGAGATATAAAAGAAAGATGAACAAAGAATGTTAACATTGATGTATTAGTCAGCCAAAGGGGTGCCTTTGCAATATACCAACAACTGGTTTGTTTTTATAAAGGGTATTTATTCGGGGTAGAAGCTTACAGTTACCAGGCCACAAAGCATACATTTCTTCCCTCACCAAAGTCCATTGTCACGTGTTGGAGCAAGACAGCTGCCGACGTTTGCCAGGGTTTAGTCTTCGTGGGTTCCTCTCTTCCCCGGGCTGCATTTCTTTCCAGGCTTAGTTCTTCTGCTTGCTCTACAAGGTCAGCTGTAGATTCTCAGGTGAACGGCTCACTTTTCTCCTCCTGGGGCATCCTCTCCAACATCAGAACTGCTTCTCAAAAATCTGCTTCTCAAATCTTCTCCCTCTGACTTTTGCCTTGCCTTTTATACTTGAGACCACACCCCCTGAGGGGCAGGGCTCAATGCCTTACTGACGTGGCCCAGTCAACACCCTAATCATAACCCAATCATGCCCAGATGAACAGATCAGTTTACAAGCATGATTCAGTATCAATTATTGGAATTCATAATTACATCAAGCTGTAGCACATTTATAATAGTTAGTGTGTCATTTTATCAATTTTTTGTCAATGACTTTCAGAAAGATGTGGAGAAATTAGAATGCTTGTGAGCTAGTTTAGGTTGAAACAGTAAAACACTGGACTTATCTAAAGATATGTGTTTGATTCCCAGTGCTCCCATTTGCTAATTTTTTTCTTCTGAGTAAGTTACCTCTCATCTTTGAATTAAACATCCACTTCTGTATCAGAGCAGAAAGTATTACACATATCTCTAATTGTAAAATTTTAAATGAGGTATTGTATGGAAGACTTGTAAAATATTTGTTGTACCCTAATCATCTGTGCTTGAAAAGTATGGGCTTCAGCTGGAATGGATTAATCACATGCTTATCTCCAGAGCTACTGAAACTTGTCCAAGCCATGACACTATGGAAGCAAAAATGTCTAGTCAGTTAGCACTGTTTGTAAGAATAATTAAATTTATGATTTGCACCTCATTTCCATGAAGTTTCGTGATCAGGATGGGAAGGACGTTCAGCAGTTAAGCCTCACCATATAGATAGAATGCACCTTTATGACTAGCTTACC
Source organism: Chaetophractus vellerosus (assembly GCA_004027955.1). Taxonomy (NCBI): domain Eukaryota; kingdom Metazoa; phylum Chordata; class Mammalia; order Cingulata; family Chlamyphoridae; genus Chaetophractus; species Chaetophractus vellerosus. Next base: position 6,824 of record PVKH010024948.1, on the reverse strand, counting down.
ATAAGAGATCCTCACCATGAACAGACTGTGGTCTTCCTGGTACTAAGGTCTTTCACTGATGGTTCAAGACCAGATGACAATACGCATCCTCTTTGACTGCTCCACTGGTGGGAGGACCACTGGCACCTGAGATCTTTAGAATCTTTACAATGCATATTTTTCTTTTACTGTTGCTGTTCTGTATCCTTAGTCAGTAATCAAAAAGATCTGTGAGTATAAACTGCTTGATCTTCTAATCCTTTCAGCAATTCAACACTTAAAATGATTAATGTGCAATTAACACAGCAACTTATGGCTGACACTCTCTAAAAATGTTTTCTTATTCCCACTCAAAATATAATTTTCAATGGCTTCCTTAGTGTCCATAGAGATGAAACATAAAACATGAAAACAAATGCAAATACTATCAATCAGTAGTATATTAAAGAATATACGTGGAGCAGATGTGGCTCAAGGTGCTGAGTGCCCGCCTCCTACATGGGAGGCCCTGGGTTTGGCTCCCTGATGCCTCCTAAAGAAGACAATCACACAATAAGCAGACAATAAGGAGACATTGAGCTAAAAATAACAGAGACAACAAGCAAAATAAAACAATGAGCAATGAGAAAAAACAATGAGAAAAAGCAACAGACAATGAACAAAAATAAGCAGACAATGGGCAAGAGAAAGAGCAAGCAATGAGCAAACAAGCAAAGAAAAAACAAAAAAGCAGGGAGCGGATGAGGCTCAAACAGTTGAGTACCCATCTCCCACATGGGAGGTTCCCAGGGCCTCCTAAAGAAAAACAAAAACAGATGAGAAGACAACAAGCACAAAACAATGTGAAAACAACAACAACAAGCAAAACCAATGAGCAAACAGATGAGGGTGCTGTCTCGGGAGGTGGGGGAAGGAACAAGAATATATGAATAACAGAACAAAGATATTTTGTGACAAATTCCAATCTATATTCTGTGATTGATAATTGTCATTGTAGTTTTAAATGAAGTGATTAAGGAAATTAACGGCCCTTGGATGTATAAAAGGACATAAAATTAGCTCATTACTCCAAAAATGTTTATTGATCTACAATGTTAAGGACACTGACCAAAGTGCTGAGATGTCAATATATATGATCTTGTTACCATGGAGCATATAGTTTAGCAAAAGAGACAGACAACAAAGAAATAAATACATAAACATATTTAAATGATTGCTATGAAATAAATGAAATGAGTGTTCTGTTAGAGAATACTGGTAGAAAGTGGCATTAATTTTCCATGGCTATTCTCTGAAGCTGTCTGTAAAAAAGTGATATTTTAGTGGCAATTGAAGAACAAGAAGTTAGCAAAGAAAAGAGTCAGGGGAGAACATTCCAGACAGGAAAAATAATACGCTCAAAATGCATATGCAAAATCTGAGAGTTAAAAAGCATATGGATTGTGGCACATGTGCAAGGAGCAAGCAGAAGAATGGGTATGAAGAGGTATGGAACAGTTACCTTGCTTCATATAATTTTGAATGTAAAAAAAAGACTCGAAAAGATTTTAAGATGAGTGACAATATATGATTTATTATTTTAAATTTTTATTTTGGTTGTTATTAGGAAAATTATGAAAAAGGAAGCTAAGGGGTCAGTTTAAAGGCTCTTTTAAGTATACAGATGAGTGGTTTGGTGGTTTTCATTTGAATAGTGTCACTGCAAATGGAAAGATATGGAGGATTACAAAGTTTATTTTGGATGTTAAGTATTGAACATTTGGAAAGCGTTTAGATGAGAGAGATGAATAAGGACAAGTTATGAGTAGATGTAGATGGAAGACATCAGCTATTTAGTGTGTATACAAATTTAAAGCTCTGAGGAAGTAGGTAAAATCTCCTAACCAAAGTCTGTAGAATGAGAAAAAGGTGGTGGAGTTTGCAACAATGAATTCCTATTTTTTTTTTTTGAAAACAAGAGAAGAATTTTTTAAGGAAAAGAGTAGGCTCACTTATGTTGCATTCTGTGGTCTTCAGTACCTTAAATATGGAAAACACTACATCACCAGGCTTGAGAAACTCTGCAAAAGCTAAAATCAAGCCCTGGTCATGCAATATAACACAGAGCAGCTCACTTCCCATTAAAACAGAGAAGTATCACTAAGCAGGTGAGAGTAGGGAGATGAAGTGGTGGAGTGCTCAATATCCATTCCTCATAGTATATTTAACCACCAAAATAGCCCTGCCATTATCTCATGTCTGCCAATCAAAGGAGGGATTGAAGATAAACCAAAGATAATTGGTTATCCTCCAGGGCCAACATTATTTCAAGCTTGTTTTTGATTAATCTTTACTGCCTTCACTTTTCTCAGAGTCGTAACTTGATACTTCTTGTAAAGTATCGAAGAAATTCTATCAACCTAGTTAATGCATAATTACACTGCAGTTCATGGCAAGAGCTGCAACCATCCCTGTTTTCTCTGCTTTGGGACAGGGTGCTGCCTGATTAACCTATTACCTGCCTTCTCTTCCTCCCATGGCTCCCACCTAAAAAACAATATTGGACACTCACAGTGCTATGACACAGTCCAATCAAATGAGTGAAACATATATTGGTCTCACTTTGTCTCCCACATGTGGAATCTGTCCTTTTAAGACCTGACTCAATGCATATGCTTGTTTTGTTTAAGTCATAATACTCTGCACTCTTGATTTTTTATTTTCACAGTTTTTGAAGCTAGCATAAGGATGCTATAATGCACTATATGCACATTATTATCCACACTGTAGGTATCTATTGATAGTTTGCATTCTTCTGTGATTCCAGAATAGGGCAGAACTATTGTGGTTAGTCTATAATCTCCTGGTAACTAATGAAAATGTTGTAACAAGATTTTCATACTATTCATCTGCAGATTAATGTTTCCTGTATTTTAAAAGACATATTGCCCAGCAGCAGGTGATTGGTATAAAAAATGTTTATTTACAGTCAGTCCTAGCCTGCTGGCAAGAAATGACCTTACCTTCAACACAACAGTGTGACAAAGAGCATCTATTGTTTTCATTTTAAAAGAAATCAGCAAAGAATATTAATTCTCAGGTCAATTTAAAAATTGAATGCAAGCTTTTGAGTGCTTATTACATGCAATTTGTGTATGTTTCTGCTGGGCAATGGAGAGTTTCAAATATTAATATAAAATATTATGTCTATAAGAAGGTAACAATCTAGTTGTCCTGACAGCACATAGCGGGCTAAATGCCATGACAGAGCAGAGATGGTTGGAAGATTTCAGAGATGTTTTCATGAATGAGGCACATTTGAGATGGGATTTGAAGAAGGAATTGTATTTCAAATAGTAGAAAAAAGATTGAAAACAAAAACTCTATGAAGAGGTAATAACACCTTGCAATCAGGCAAGTAAATCTGCCAGGCATATTTCAGGCACCGTGAGCATGATCTATATTTGATTTCTTACCATACCTCTTCCTCATATACAGCCTGACTTTGTGAATGACAGCACCTTTGAGGAATTTCCCCAAATAGAAAGTTGACAAACATCCTTGACTCCTAATTTTAATTATTTCCTGTTTAATTTTCCATCACTGAGTCCTTCCTGCCAATTTCATCTTTAAATATTTCTCAACTGTGTCCCTTCTTTTTAAACATCACTACCATTGCCTGGCTTCAAATACTTCTCTTTTTTTTTTTTAAGATTTATTTATTTTATTACATATCTCCCCTTCCACCCCGCTGTGGTGACGCGCCGAGACTGGTCACTGTGCAGGCGCGGCTTTCCCCCCTTGTGGGCGGCTTCTCAAATACTTCTCGATACTCATCAGTTTTATGTAAAACATTCTCTTAATCATGCTATATCTACTGTATCCTCAGCCACAATTTATCTTCCATATTTGAACCAGAATGAACTTTTTGTAATATAACCGTGCCATTACTCTACTCAACATGTTTTAATGACTCAAGGCTGTATTACATACACTTTGGCCTGGTGGAAAATGCCTTTCATGATTTGGCCCCAACTTCAAGTATTTCACCCACTAATTTTGCCATGTGGAGTCCCATGTTTCTTCAATATTCAAGTCAGTCTCTTTCTTCCTTTCTTCCTTTCCCTCCTCTCCAACATACACACACACATTTGTATCCATGATTCATTTGTGCAGAATACATTCCTTCTTTCATTTCACTTACTTGACTCTTTTTATGCTTTGACTCTACTTATTCCTCACTGGCACCTTCTCTAGAATATGAATCCCCTGCTTGACTTCCTAAATACACCTTTATGTAATATGCTCCTCCTGTGTGCCTCCATAGCACATTTTTCATATCTTTGCCACAGCACCTAAGATAATCTATTATAATAATTGTTTAGTTGTCTGTTTCCTACTTCACTGTCATAATCAATTGAGAACATTGTCATTTCATATTCAGTACTTTTCCCATTGTCTGCACATAATAAATAAAAGTTTCTTAAATGTTGTTGAAAGCCTAAATGAACAAATAAGGAATGGAAGTGGACATTTGTTGTTTCTGTTTGCCCAGAGCCCTTCCTTTGGGGTCCCAATCTTGCCCCATTACATGTGGTCTCAATGGAACTATAAATCACAGTCTGTCATTTTCTAGATTAAAAGGTCTTCATGCAATTCAGCTGTTTCACACAAGAACAGTCCAAGAGATCCTTGCTGACCACGTGATGGACTGTTTTAGATAATATAAAAGGCTTAGAGGAAACATTGGATTAAAACTTAGGTTATATGATTCAATGAAGATGAGTTCAGGAGATATTTAGCTTGCTGCTTATAGTAGGGACTGATTGTTGCCTACCCAAGAACCACTCACCATGTCATTGATGCAGGCTGTACTGTTTTATTTAGCTGTCCAACGTCTCCCATGTGATTTAGAGTTAAATTCCCATTACTTTAAGCCAATCATGCAGTCCCATTCTTCATGTCAGTGATTATTTTAGAGGCCAATGACACATGACAGAGTGTCTCCTAGGGAGTTTCTGAGAAAAATTTCATGCTCTGAAAAACAGATTTATAGGAAGAAATTGTCCTTTCATATTAGTATAGGGTTTTGCTTCTGCCATGTCTCACCTGGGATGGTGGTAGCCACCCTGAAATGAAATATGCAAGTACAAACCACATACTGAGAATGACAGAGTAAAGAATTTCAAGGCTTCCTTCATGCTGATATTGAGATGTTAAATTAACTGATTTAAAGACACTCAACACTGGGAATTCTTATTGGATGAAATGCTAAATTTTCCTTATTGTTAACTCCAGGTGAAACAGGCTTTTGTATTAGTTGCAACCATAATTATCTTAATCAAGGATCATGATATTAAATTTAATTAGAATTTTAAAACACTTTTTCCTTGTGAGTTGCAAGCACAAATTGAACTTTCCAAATAGTTTGATAACCTTAACTGTTATTGAAATGAAGTTAAATTACCTGAAACTTAAATAAAACAAACAAAAGTTAACACTAAATAAGGAATTCCAGTTTATGATATAGAGAACTAAACCTAGGTAGTCAATTGATAAATTGTGTTATACGTTAAGATTTGATAGAAGTTTTCAAAGAAATATTTGGAGAAATATGATCTTAATCCAAGTCTCTCAAATAATATTTGCTTTGAGTTGTGCTAAATAATTTAACCTCAAAATAAGAGTTTATTTTAAGATGCAGTATCATGGAGCAATCCAATGACTGAGGAAATATAATTTCTAAAGACCAGACAATTATTGGTAGTCTTTTTATTTTTTATACATTAAATAAATATATACTAAATACCCTGTATAACTTTCCATTTACTATTTATTACTCAGTTCTAAAGGGAAAATGCATTTCATACATAATAATTATTTAAAATAAACTGCTTTATGTTGAAACAGTGATATATAATATTGAGAAAAAATATTAATTTCATTTTATGGAATGCAAATATATTAAAGTAGAAACTTTCAGTTGGGGGAATATTATATTCTGGGCAATAAGGAAACTAATAACCACTGGAATGAAAATACTCACTTTGAAGTACTAATGCTTTTTCATTTACATACTGGATGAGTTCAGAAAAAATGAGAAAAATTTTAAGGCTACATAACAACAGATAACTGAAAGATGAGCTAAAACCACATTTGTTCACCTCCAAAACCTATGTGCTTTCTATTTACATTCCATTCTATAATATTAGGTAGCTGTCATCTCTTGTTTACTTGAGATGTTTTGATAAGGGTGTGAATCATATAACCATGTTGCAAAATTACATTCAAATATGTGAAAACACAGAGTTCACATATATGGAGAAAAACAAAAGATGAAGTGTTAAATAGAGTGTTAGGACAGGGAAACATAACTTGAAATACTACACAGCATTGTAATAAGACATCATAATTCTATGTGTGTATGAGTGGAGGTAGCCAGTATATTTATCCTAGGCCAAATATTTCCACCTCCAGTTTTCTAATAATTTCTCTCATGCTAAGATACTGAACACTATGTCAACCAAAAAGAAAAAACCAAAGCAACAAAACAAACAAAAAACAGTAACAACAAAACATAATTTGCTGTAAAGCAAAATTTTCTGCAGATTAGATATTTTCTAAAACAAGAAAATTTGCACATTTTATTGTATTTGTCATAAGGTATTGTGATGGCTAGGCTAATGTGTCAACTCGGCCAGGTAATTGTGCCCAGCTGTTGGGTCCAGCAAGCCTGGGGCTAATTGCATCTGCATCAATCAGCAAGATTGGATGAAGAATGGATGACCCTGTTATCCATTCAGTTGACTGCTTATAAAAGGGAACTGATTTCAACATTCGGAGAGAATTTCCCAGCTCGTCATTTG
>PVKH010024947.1:0-13517 GCA_004027955.1 Chaetophractus vellerosus | reverse complement strand
AACTCATGAAGGAAACAGAAGCTAAGCCCGGAGAGAAACACAGCCCCGGGAACAAAGGAATCCAGAAGCCTGAACCCTGGAGACGTCGGCAGCCATCTTGCTCCAACACGTGGACTTTGGTATGGGAAGAAATTTATGCTTTGTGGCCTGGTAACTGTAAGCTTCTACCCCAAATAAATACCCTTTATAAAGACTGACCAATCTTTGGTATATTTCAAAAGGCACACTGTGGCTGACCAAAACACCCAGCATTTCATTTTGATTTATTAGGTATATGTAAGTCTGTATAACTTTATTTCAATTTGTGTGTACTTGTGAAATTGTGTTTCTTTTTGAAAATCGAGAAGAATTTTACTTATTCAGTATTTTCCTCCCTTTAAATATTATAATTAAGCCTATATTGGTTGCATCAAATTTAGATCATAGTCATTGACTTACTATTGTTCAGAATTAGAAAATTAGAAATTTACATATCTTTCACTTGTCCTTCCTACCTCCTAATAAACTTTGTCAATTTATGGTTTATATATTTTGTATTTCTGGTTGGTGTAGTCCCCACAGGTATCTTTTGGTTATAAATGCTTTAAATGCACAGCAAGAATCATTTCAAACTGCTTATGAATTTCAATTTCTGTAGTTTGAACTTTTGGTGGGAATTTTAATTTATTAAGAAGATTTTCAGGTCATACAATGTAGTGTTATGTTTCCTGATTTTATGTTCATTTATTTGATAGTACCTACTTGTTGCATTTATACTTCACTTCAATGGTAACTTGGACAAGCATAATTGTTTTGAGTTTTATTTTGCTTAGAATTTTATTTTAGTTATTTTTTCATGTTTTCAGTTTACTTGATCTTTTAATACCCTTAGTTTCTGATTCATTTTCTATTTTTTCCCTCCCCCATTGATGGTCCTGCTGGACTTAGTGATCTGGAAATTGAAATCATCCTTATTTTAGGAATATTTTCTTCCATTGGATTTGTATTTGTATGTTCTTTTTTCCTTTGTTTCCTTTTTTTTCAAAGTTTTATTATTTTAATTTATTTATATATCCCCCTCTTGCTGCTTGTGCTTGCTGTGTTCATTTGCTTTGCTTTTTTCTCTGTCTGCTTGTCACCCCCTGCTGTGGCATCCCACTGAATCAGCTCACCATGTGGCAGCTTGCCTGCTCACAGCAGCTTGCCTTCTCCAGGAGGCCCTGGGAACCGAACCTGGGGCCTCCCATGTGGTAAACCAGAGCCTGACCAATTGGTTCCTCATTTGTTTCCTTTTTAACAATAAAATGCTGCTTTTACATATGCTTTTCTTCCTTTGCCTTTAGATGTATGATTTTATCTTTACTAATTTTTCTGTATTTTTTTCTCAATTCTTAAAGGCTGATCATCCATATTCATAAGTTTTATTCTATATTTTCCTCAAATTTTCATATCATTCACTCTAATTTTATAGAGTTTTACTTTTTGACATTCATTTCATTCTTGGAAATTGTCAGGTTATTTTAAGAATTTTCATTTTACTCTAATATATTAATTCTCATTTCTTTTTTTAACTTTTTTTGAGAACATAATTTTCCTTCAAAACATATTTTAATTTTATAATTTTACTTTTTGACATACATTTCATTCCTGGAAATTGTCAGTGTAGCCATTTGATGTAATTATGAATTCCAAAAATCGATATTGAATCATGCTTATAAACTGATCTGTTAATCTGGGCATGATTAAGTTATGATTAGTGTGTTGACTGGGCCACATCAGTAAGGTGTTGAGCCCCACCCCTTGGTGGGTGGGGGGATCAAGTATAAAAGGCATGACAAAGGACAGAGGGGGCAGATTTGAGAAGCAGATTTGAGAAACAGTTTTTGAGAAGCAGTTTTGATGTTGGAGTTTTGATGTTGGAGGGAAGGCCCAAGGAGAAGAGAATTGAGCCGTTCACCTGATAGTCTACAGCTGGCCTTGTGGGGAGATGCTAAGCCTAGAGAGCAGCATGGTCTACAGTTGAACTTGTGGAGGAAACAGAAGCTAAGCCCGGACAGAAATGCAGCCCCAGGAAGAGAGGAACCCAGAAGCCTGAACCCTGGCAAACGTCGGCAACTGTCTTGCTCTAACATGTGGCAATGGACTTTGGTGAGGGAAGAAACTTATGCTTTGTGGCCTGGTAACTGTAAGCTTCTAGCCCAAATAAATATCCTTTATAAAAATCAACCAATTATTAGCATATTGCAAAGGCACCCCTTTTGGCTGACTAACACAGTCAGGTTATTTTAAGATTTTTCATTTTACTATAGTATATTAATTCTCATTTCTTTTTTAACTTTTTGAGAACATGTAATTTTCCCTCAAAGCATATGTTATCTTCAATTTGTTTGAGGTAATGGCATCTATCTATAAAATGTATTGTTTACTAGCAAAATTATTCTGATATATAACTTTCATCTATCCTGGAATACTTATTTTCTTCCTTTTTATTTTATTTTGTACATTTAATAATTGAAAATATAAACAATTAAAAACTAAAAGGTCAACACAGATGAATAAATACATACATTTCTCAATTAAATGTACTGGATACATATAAAGTTTTTTAAAAAATCAAACAATATGCTACAAAATACATTTGGTTCATAGTAATGCCATGATGCAGTATTTGTCCTTTTGTGTCTGGCTTACATAGTTCAACATAATTTCTCCAGGTTCATCCATGCTGTCATATGCTTTATGACTTCCTTTCTTCTTACAGCTACATAATATTCCATCATGTGAATAGACAACAGTTTGTTTATTCATTTGTCTGTTGATGGACACCTGGGTTATTTCTAACTTTTGGCAATTGTGAATAATGTTGTTATGGACATCGTTGTGTAGTTGTGTAGATGTTTGTTCCTGTAAGTGTTCTCAGTTCTTCTGGGTATAAATGCAGTAGAGGTATTGCCAGGTCATGTGGAAAGTTTGTATCCAAATTCTTTAGGAACTGCCAAACAGTCCTTCACAGTGGCTGTGCCATCCTGCTTCCCCACCAACAGTGAATAATTGTTCCTATCTCTCCACATCCTCTCCAAAACTTGTAGTTCTCTGTCTTTTTAATAGTGGCCATTCTGATAGCTGTGAAATGATATCTCATTGTAGTTTTGATTTGAATTTCCCTAATCACTAGTGATGTTGAGCATTTCTTTATGTGTTTTGTGGCCATTTTTATTTCTTCTTTGGACAAATGTTTATTCAATATTACATATTAAATGGTGCTACATTTTATTTGAAAACCTGAAACTGGGAAGGAGGAAAGGGAATGTCAGGGAGATTAAAACTTTGAGTAGTGTGAAGAGGTCAGCACTCACTGAAAAGTTGAATTTTTAAAAATATTGCAGTATGAAGTGAATATTTTAGAATTCCAGGTAGATGAAATAACAAGTATAGCCATATGTTTGCTTCTGAGAATCAGAGTGGTATATTTTAAAATTTAAATAACTTGGCAAGAATTCAAGCTGATGCATTTTACATCATGTTCTCAGTATGAATGCTTGTGTATATATTTTTGAGCTAAATGTAATATGAATCTTTAAAGTTGATTCTTTTTTCTCCCACTGCCTTGTACATATATATGCATTTCAAGTAGACTTTTTTTTCTGTTAGTAGGCTGAGAATGAAGATGGAATTCTCTTGTCTTGTTTTCTATAGAACATCAGTTAAATTACCCTACACTGTGAAGCCAGATCTTCATAGGAACATGTTCTCCTTTTCATTTGGCCCACTTTCATTACTAAACATTGAGGCTTCAATTTGAGAGTCTTAGATGGCATTTTCAGTTTCTGAAAAAGAAAAATAATCCATGCTTACTAAGAGATATATAGATTTTACATACCCCCCCACATACACATATGTGCATTTTAAAGACATAATAATCTTTATTTTTATCAAAGTGCTCATATTTGTATGATATCTACAGTTTATTGTTTTGATTGTTTCTCTCAAATTTTCATTCATATTCTGATCTCATTGATAAAGTTGGTTTCCTCTACTAATAAATAATATATATTCATTGCAAAAATAACTCCAAAACATGCAGTTTGAAAATGACAATTTAAACAATCATGTACTAAGTACTCCAAATCAACAATTTGTAATATTTCATCATTTTTCATTTTCCATCTATTTTTAAAAGGAAAACAAGAATAATTTCATTGAAGATATCTTTGTGTCTCATCCACTGTTCCATCCTTGAAACTGAAAATCCTATGGTGACTCAGAACATGACTTCGGTGTTGTTTTGGTCAGCCACAGGCGTGCCTTTTGAAATATACCAAAGATTGGTCGGTCTTTATAAAGGGTATTTATTTGGGGTAGAAGCTTACAGTTACCAGGCCACCAAGCATAAATTTCTTCCCATACCCAAGTCCACGTGTTGGAGTAAGATGGCTGCCGACATCTCCAGGGTTCAGGCTTCCGGGTTCCTCTGTTCCCGGGGCTGCGTTTCTCTCCGGGCTTAGCTTCTGTTTCCTTCACGAGTTCAGCTGAAGACTATGAGACTCTCTGCGTGCGTCTCTCCACAAGGCCAGCTGTAGCCTATCTGGCGATCGGCTCACTCCAACATCAGGACTGCTTCTCAAATCTGCTTCTCCAAATCTCTTCTCTGCTTCTCTCCAATCTCTGCTTCTCTCAATCTGCTTTTCTCAATCTGCTGCCTCTTATCTAGCCTTTTGTACTTGAGACCACGCCCACTGAGGGGTGGGGCTCAATGTCCCACTGACTGGCAGTTAACACCCTAATCCTAACTTAATCATGCCCAGATGAACAGATTAGTTTACAAACATAATCTAATCTATATTTTTGGAATTCATAATTAAATCAAACTCAAACCATTACAGGTGTGATTCCTTCCTATTGATTATATGTACTTTACACTTGTATGTAGGTGAATAGATGAACAATACATTGTATAAAGTCTTTTATGTAATGGGTAATATCATACTATTCATAACTTTTTGAATGATCATTTTTCATTCAACATTGTTTTAATGATAATAGTGTGTATGTATATATATAAAGATTTTTTTCTCATTTGAATTACCATACAATATTCCATTATTTGCTGTTTGCAGATTCATTTTATTTTTGCATTTCTTTATTCATGGGCACATAGTCTATGTGAAAAAGTCATTATCACAAATAGTGCACTGGTTGAGTTATTGTACATATGTGTGAGAATCTTCCTTGTGCAAAAGTATAATATGCTAGGTAAAGAAATTTGGCACTTCATTTTTGCTAAATACTGTTAAGTTGCTTTTTCATACTGAATGTACTAATTTAAACTCACCATTAATGTGGGTGTGAATTTCAAATTGTTCCTCCACACTAGTTAGACATTGAAGATTTTGCTTGAAATGGTCTATCATTTTAAATTATCTGTGATTTTGAACAGTCTTGCATATGCTTAATTTCTATTCTGATTTGATTTGGTCATTACCTGCTTAGTTTTTTACCCTGGCCATTGTGTATTGTTCTTTTGTTTTTAGTATTGCTTTGTAATTGTCTATAAATGTCTTGAGCACTATTTCTTTGGCTGTTACACATGCTTAAAATATCTTTTTTCCAGGACTTCATTTGTGTTTTAAATTTGTTATTACCTTTTTCTATCACTATTTGCATTTTCTATTGGATTTTAATTGAATATCTAATTTAAATTATATTTTCCACTTATTTGGGTAATCAATATATGCATAAAATCTGTTAGCCATATTATTTCTAGATAACTTATTTTTGCCGCCAAAGTGAGTGAAAATCTTTAGAAATTATATATTATATTTTCTATTTGATTACTTTTTTGATGGAATCCTACTGATTTGTGTTTGTTGATCTTGTATCCAGCAACCATGTATAATTTCCTTATTGATTTTTTACTTTAGATTCTCCATGTAGACAAATGCATTCTGTAATTATTACTGAATTTAATTGGCAAATGTTTTGTTTATAACATTTCAACCATGTCAAAAGTGATATATGTTATATTTTAATATACATGTCATTTACTAGACATTTTCTTTCCCATATGCCTGTATACTCTTGATGAAATAGCAAATATTGTGGATGGTCTTACCTTCTATCCTATTCACAAACCCCATTTGTATAAGTTATCAATGATTTTAAGTTTTGGTTAAAATTTTCCTATATAATTTTATGTAAAACAGCAGAGGAAGGAGGCATCAACTGTAGCTTAATTTTTAAAGTTCTCAATATTTAATATTTGCTCTTTCTTTCTGAATCATTTTTAAAAATATTTTGTGCAACTTTTAAAAAATTCTTATAAGCTTTCAAAATTTTTCATATAAAGTTGTTTGTAGCATTTCCAAATATATACTTGATCTGTATTTATCTTGCATTTTAATTAAATTTTCTATGTACTTTTCTTTTCTTCCTTCCTTCTTTTTCTCCTGTGTTTTCTTCTTGTTTCTTTTTAGAGATGTGTTTGAAAGTAAAAATCATAAGTCTGTGCACCCAATTTCCAGAAAACTGCTTGTTTATAGATTGAGATCACCTATTATATCAGGAATACCTTATTTACCACTGTTAAGGAAAGTAACCAAAAATTACACCTTATCTGTTCTGGAAATATTAAGAAAGACTTCAGATAAAGTAAGTATTGAACTAGAGAAATAAGCAATGCTAAATGATACTGCAGGCTATGTGGCTGTCTTCCATAAATCAAGTCTCAGCTCAGACATAATTTACTATGGGTAATACAGGCCCACCATTGAGAACAGAATATATTTAAGTACATTAAATAGCATGAACCATAAAGTGACTTTGTTTAAAAATGATTATTTACAAAAGAGAGAATCTTAAAAAAAATCTTTAGCAAAGTCATTTGTAATAGTCTTCTTCAACTTTTTAAGTCTCGACTTGTGAAAGCATTTTCACTAGCAGGAGAGCGAAAATGAGTATCTGACACCAGATGAGAGACTGCTTGATCAGTGCTATTGCCTCTAAAGATTTTAGAATGAGCATCAAGACCTTTCAGGGACTGCAACTATTTTATTGGATGGAGAGTACAACTGGGTGTCTTGGCTGCACCAGATTTAAACTTTAAATGATCAATTGTGGAGTTAGTAAATATCTTCTTGAGACTTTTTTTAAAAAAATTTATTTTAATGCTCTGTTCTCTGGCCAAACAGAATAATTTCATATAGGATATGTGGAGGCTTTTTTAGTATACCTAAAATATGATCATAACTAAACTCACAAACTGACAATTTTCACATTTGGAGCCTTTTGAAATTCTGTTTAAGTTTTTAAATTGAAAAACCCCAATTTTGAGGTATTTATCACTGCAGACCCTTAAATATTTTGTTTTACTTTTCTTGTCTTTAAAATTTTTTCCTATGAGTTTTTATTTTCATAGTGCATAACCAAAGAATTTCTAAAAGGAAATCCTAGGAATGAAGTCCATGCCTTCAAAAGCTGCTACTTATGAGACTTTGAGGGAGAAACAGGTGATGAAAAAGTGAAAATAAAAAACATAGAATTTAGGCAGAGGAGAAGTCTTCATCAAAGGTATCATAAGTAGGGAAGAAAAAAGGGAAAAGAATGCAACTTCCTTTTCACTGATTGAGCATATGGAAGGTAGAGACAGATATATAAAATAACCCTAGGGATAAATAAGCATTCCACTTCTTGAGGCCTGGATTTGGCCAAAGGTTTGTAAATCATTTTCTTTCTTTGAGTACCATGACAATGTTCTAAAGGACTGACATGGTATGGGAAAAAGAGGAGAAATAAATTTTGTGAGCCTTTATGATGCCATACATTCTCTTTCCCTTCTTTTGAATCACTGGCAGTAGAATTCCATGAAATCATCTGATGTATGGGACTGAAGAACAACGTGTACATCAGGCTTTATCATACTAACTTGTTCCTCTAAAATGAGAGAGCTGGTTTAAAGAAAACACTGCTGTCTATGAACTATTTAACAGTTGATTCCAGCATTACTCTTAAACCTTTCCTTTTGAAAAATAGCATTGAAATAATGAAATTTATAATACATATGTATTACATATTATCTGAACTCCAAACTATTTTATCTCAAAATTTCATTATTTCTTTCCACTTTTTGCTTATTCCAAACTCCTAAAATAAATTCTACACAGTACCTTTTAAAAAATAAGCCTCCCTTTTTCTTGCAAATTTAGCTCTTGAAATTGCTTGCCAGTTATTGTTTTTCCCCTTCAACAATTATGTTAGAAGAGCCAATCCTCAGTCTCTATTTTCTGAATGCTCAACTCAGCGTGTTCAAAAGACTATATTAGAGGAACAATGCCTCAAAAAATGTTTAACAATTTTTTTTCAGGACCTCTCTGTTGTTATTTGTTTTTTAGTTTGTGGTGATGATTCTGAGGGTAGAGTTTATTTTTGGGGGGAGGTGGGAATGGGGTGGGGAGTAGGAATCATCCAAAGGGAAAGTATGATTACAGAACAGAGATGCTAACTAAGCATCTGCTGCTTTTCCTAAATGCTAGTGAGGAAGGTTGAGGCAGTGTCAGTAACCAACTTTCATAATGAGAAGAGAAAGTAGGTACTGTGAGGCTCTTGGTACCTGTATTAGCTGCTCAGCTAGACTGTTGTGAAAGAAAGAAGTAAAAGGGGGGAGACATTAATACATGCAGTATGGCATTCATAAATCAGAATTAATACCCTATTTGAGTGAAGATTTAAGGCTTTCATCATGAGTTGTGCATAAAATATAAATGAATATAAATAAGATGGTTATAATCAACTCTTCTTTCCCTGAGTAAAAAAATAAAGTGAATATAATTAATTCTTTAAAATGTCCATTAAATACATAGCTGAATTATAAAAATAAATGTCTTTTCTTGTATCATTTGCTTAATGCCATTGCCTTCAGGAAAGTATATTTGAATGAGCATTAAGACCTTTTGGGGACTGGAAATATTTTATTGGAAATAGATTATAATTGGGTGTCTTGGCTGGTCCTGCTTGAATTCATATTGATCTGTTTGTGAAATTACACAACACCTTCTCTGAAATGTTGCAGACCCTATCAAATTGGAGGCAAGGCAAACAACAATGACAAATCTAGAGGCTGTGCCTGCTGGTCACACAGCAGTGCTGCTGACCTCAGAAATCTTTCTCATTTATTTTTCATCTAAAGATTAATCTTTTTAGAATTTAAGCCAGAAATTTAGTAAAAACAATATAAGTGTTTTGTTCCTACCAATAAGACTATTAAAACTGTTTATAGTGAAGGCATGAGGTATGAAAATCTTGTCAACAATTTTTATGGATAATATTTTGAATGAACACTTGTCCCTCTCCTATCTACTACTTCCATTTATATGAAAATTTGCTGAGACTATTATCTGTTACAGAATATCACTAGCTTTATTTATTAAGGGGAGTTGCTACTCAGCTGCAACATAAAATGTTTTGCTTCATGAAGCAAGTTCAGATTTAGAATCAAACTCATTAAAGATTTTGAGGGTGTATTGTGATAACAAACTGGATGGAGGAGGAGAAATTGCCAGGTTTTACTGTTTGGAAAATTAGAGAGCAAGAATGATTGATGTAAGTTCCTATGGTCTTTAAAGATAAAACTAAGTTTGCATAAAACCAGGGTTATGCAGGTGGGTAGAGAAAAGGCAAATGCTATTACAAAGACAGGTGAATAGACAAAGACATACAGCTCAATATCACAATGCTATACCAGAAGCTCTGAAAACAGTTAACTCTTTTGTGGCTAAGAGAACTCCAAGTTCATTTTTCAAGAGTAGTATTAGATACTTTTAGGATTTTTTTTAACAATTAAGATAATGAATGAAATTAAAGTAGAATCCTGGGTGGCATAATTTGGTTTGTGCCTTTCTATGCCTGATACATGTACACAAGAAAAAAAGTGGTGAGTTCTGCTTTCAGTGTGTATTCCTTGTATGCTGAACCGTTCTGGGTTCTGTAGTAGACACACACTATACAAAAAGGTGAGACAAAGCCTTGAGGAATCACAAATGCAGGGTTTCATATTCCATTATGAAAATTCAAATCAGAAAGTTCCATAATCAAAGCATTTACACATTAACTTGTGAATTAAAACTATTGCAAACTGAATGTTCTTATAGTCTCTCATTTTTGTATTTGTGTCTAATTTGTGAATTTAACCAGAAAAATAAAGAAGACTCGGCACAATTGAAGGGTATGGGTGGTAGCTCTTCTACACAAGCAGTTCTAACACAATACTCCTAAGAGCCAAGCTCTTTAGAATGAAGGGAGTCGTGGCATCAACTGAAACTTCCTTGATATCTTCTTCCTAATCTTCCAACTTTGCTCAAAAAGCCCACATGGGCTTTGTCCTATAAGATAGTAGTGTTTGTTGATAGGTATAATGAAGATACTTCTTGTGCATTGGGTCAACTGCTGCTGGGCACAAAGTTTCAGTTGTATATTTACAAGAGAAGATGATCAGCTAGTCACTTCCCAAAATATCAGCACTGCAGTGGTGATGGCTTATGGCTAGGTTTTAATTTTCTAGCAGTACTTTTTCTATGTTTGTTATGAATGGGACTATGATCCATCTATGTTCACTTCCCTCACCATACCCTTGCACTTTTGAAGTCATTGAGCATTCTAAAGAGCTTCCGTTTATGTGGGTTTTGCTCTTGATACTTACCATACTCAAAGTGCTGTATCACCAGATTCTGTTGTGCATTGAGAACATGGGGCACCACCTATTCTGGAAGTAATAGAGGGCTGGACCCTTCCTTGGATCAGGCATCATCACCATATACTTGAAAATATTTTTAACAAGGTATCAAGAGTTATGAGATAACAAGGGACATTATGGGCAGTAAGAGGAGACAGGGGAAAATAAAATATTTCACCCAGGAGTAAGTGGAGCTTTTAGAAAAATACACAAGAAACATCTCATGATAAATTAGAAGTGTTTGGAAAGAATTTGAGAATATCTGGACTATTTTATGAGTAGGTGGTATTGGACTTAGAAAAAAAGTACTATTTAAAAAATGTATTTTTGCAATCACTTTCTTCTTCCAAGAGTAGCCTTGTTGACATGGGTTTACAGATTATTGGGTTTATAGATTCCTGTAAGGCTCCCACAATATTTTTTAACAGATCTAAAGACAAATACTATTACCGCTACAACAACACTGCTCCTAATAATACTAATAAAAACGACCAACATTTATTGAAAATCCACAATGCACTATTCACAGTCCTAAGCCCGTTATCTCACAGAATCATGATAATGTGCCTCTAAGAAGGAACTGTCATCATTGCTCTTTTTCCAGAAGAAAAGTCTAAGCTATGGGCTCAGGAACAAAAAACTAGTAACTATGGAGATGGAGTGAGTCCCATGCTTCATGATTGTTCCTTCTGTCTCTCAATGGAGTTTATTAGCAGAATAAATGTTAATTTCAAATATATTTTATAAAGATATCAAGTATCCCCTTATGTATAGATTTCATTTGTCACACTTGGAAAATAATAGCTGTTCACCCAAATCAAAGTGATTCTAGAGCTTTAAATTGCACAATATATGTGAAAATTTTATGGGAATTTAAAATAAACATGGAAACTTTGTCAAATCAATTTGACAAAAAGCTTACATGAAAGGACAAGGAAAATAATTGTGTTGCTCTTTCTTCAAACTATTATTAAAATAAGTATGCAGCATCTTCTAACCCCACATAATTAGGAAATCCACAAACTAAGACATGCAGAATAAATGCAAATATTTACCAACCCTCTATCTTTCTGTCTTACATAGATATGAATGATTTAGTACTAAATATGTGGATAATAGTTATGGAAAAGTAAGCTCCATGCATAGAGACAATCAAAAAGTAAACCCAATATAGGAATAAATATTCAGTTTCTTGATTAAATAAAGCTGTAAAACAAAAAAAAAAATTACATTTCTTCAATAAATAAGATAATGTAAATGTTATACCAGATGACTAAACTGAAAAATTAAACTTTTTACATATCAAAGTTGAATCAACTCATAATAACCTTTGAGTACAAAGAAAAAATGCCTTATCTGAGGGATGAGAGAAGGGGAGAGGCCGCCTTCCTGAGGGACACCGTGCTGAGGCCTGGCTCTCTAAAATTCTGACCTTCTAGTGCAGTAGATGTCGCTGCCTGGTGAGGGGCGGCTGGTAAGGGTGTATATCGCCCTCAGCCAAGGTACGGGTGAACACCGCCCTCTGTTCCACCAGAACACCAACCCAGAGAGCCACCCACACTGTCCCGACCGATAGCGCGCCACCCGCTCTCTCTCTCTCTCCCTTCCTTGTCTCTCCCCGCCAGTCATAGCCCCCGCCTCCCAGTTGTGCTTTCCCATTCGTTGTTTGCCTCCACCAATCAGAGGCTGCCTCATTGCATTTTTTCCCCTTCTCCTATCCCCGCCTGGTACAGCCTGCTGGGGGCTGGCCTCTGCGGTGCCCCTATATAAGTGCTGTGCTTCCTCAATAAACTCTCTCTTGCTTCTGCTACCCTTCCCAGAGTTGTCTCGAGTCGTGCTTCACGTGCGGTACGCGGTACTTACCGGATACCCCCCACACCCGAGCAGTGGAGACCAGGGAGCCATTGACTGGACGCCGCTCCCTGAGAACCTCCTCATCCTCCTCGGCCGTTTCGGAGTGCACGCCGAATGGCCAATATCCAGCCTGTGTCGCCACCCGGGCCACAGCCGAGAGAAGCTGCCCAGTCGGGGCCGGGTAAAAACGACACTTATCCATTCAAATTATTTATAAAAAGCAATCAGGGTATTTTGTTATGAATAAAATATGCATATTTACATTATTCTGTCAATTAGTTCATATTTTTGGGAAAGAGACAAATCTGGTTTTGCATTCTGGTTCTGTACATTATGGATGGGTGAAACTTGAAATCTACTTAAGTGTTTTTAAAAAAACTCCTTAGATTCCTTGTCTATTCAAAGGAGAAGTCAATACCTGCTTTATGAGGTTATTGTAAGAATTAAAAGAGTAAGTAAAAGGCTTAATAGACAGAAGATATATGATAAACTGTATTGATATTAATAGTAGTAGACAAAGTAGCAGTAATAATGGAAGTACTAGTGATAGTGGTAGAAGTATTGTGAAATAGTAAAATCAGAACAAAAGTTATTATTATTTTATTATTCTTTTGGCAAAATGTATGAAATTTTGACATGAAGTTTTGTCATTTCCACAGGTTTTTTTTTCTCTCTCTTTGCATAAATTTTATTTTTTCAATTCTAAATGTACAATTTTTGTATTTAAACATTTCTTTTTGGTTATGTATCTTAATGCGAACTACTTCTCACTGTTATGAGATGTTTTTTCTTCTATTAAGTTGACTTTCAACAAAAATTGAGATTATATTCTACAAATTGTTTTGTAGTAATGTTTCCAATCTTTTCTTCATTTCACATTCCATTAAAGATCTCCAACAATATAAAATTTAAAATTTATGTTTCACATGGCTTTATCATATACACATGTAGTTTTAAATTT